>QANU01091849.1:48912-118246 GCA_003254905.1 Nissolia schottii | reverse complement strand
TGCTACCGGTCCAATACGATCTAGAATCTGGAACGGTCCAATGAATCGGGGGTTCAGCTTCCTAACCTTCAATGACCTCCCAATACCTGTCGTCGGAGTAACCTTTAGGAAGACATGATCTCCCTCTTGGAACTCAAGGGGTCTCCTCCGGTTATCTGCATAACTCTTCTGTCGGCTTTGTACCGTGAGTACTCTTTTGCGCAACAACTTTATTAATTCTTCTGTCTCTTGGGTCTCCTCGGGACCTAGACAACGATACTGCCTGCTGTCGTTCCAACATAATGGCGACTGGCACTTCCTGCCATACAACGCTTCAAATGGAGCCATACCAATGCTAGCTTGATAGCTGTTGTTGTAAGCAAACTCCACGAATGGCAATATTTCCTCCCAGTTTCCTGGTGTATCAAGTGCACAAGCTCACAGCATATCTTCCAAGGTCTGAATAGTACGTTCAGACTGGCCATCAGACTGAGGGTGATATACGGAACTTAAGTGCAACTGCGATCCATAAGCTCTCTGAAACGCAGTCCAGAATCTAGAGGTAAATCTGGGATCCTTGTCTGAAATGATAGAAGATGGTACTCCATGCAACCTTACCACCTCCTTAATATACAACTGTACAAGCTTCTCCAACGAGTAAGTCATCTTGATTGGGATAAAGTGAGTAGACTTAGTCAATCTGTCCATAATTACCCAAATAACATCAACTCCAGTTCGGGTACGTGGTAAACCTGAAACAAAATTCATGGCTATGGCCTCCCACTTCCACTCTGGAACCTCTGGAGGATTCAACAGCCCCGGTGGTTTCTGGTGCTCAATCTTCACCTTTTGGCAAACCAAGCACTTCTGTACCTAGTTCTCAACATCTCTTTTCAACCCAGGCCACTAGAACATATGCTTAAGATCATGATACATCTTAGTCGTACCTGGGTGCATCATGAACTGACTCTTATGAGCCTCCTGCAAGATATCCTCCCTTAAGCTGCCTTCCTTAGGCACACAGATGCGCCCGTCAAATCTCAGGATCCCATCGGTATCTGTAGTCGCCTCTTTGATCTTACCTTCTTCAACGGCCTTGCGAAACTTACACCAAGCATCTTCTTGGCAACTCTTCTGAGCTTCCACTATTCGGTGCTTAAAATCACTACTGACTTGAAGAGGATACAATGTCAACCTGTTATGCTGACGTGCAACAGTCAGATTAAGATCATGAAACTCCTCCAATAACTTTGCTTCCTGTATCATCATATGAGCCATCTGCAAAGACTTCCGGCTCAAAGCATCAGCCATTACATTGGCCTTCCCTGGGTGATAATTGAGATTAAAATCATAATCCTTAAGGAATTCGATCTACCTCCTCTGACGCATATTCAACTCCTTCTGATCAAACAGATACTTCAGACTTTTATGATCTGAATATACTTCAAATAGAACTCCATACAAATAATGTCTCCAGATTTTCAATGCAAATACCACTGCAGCCAATTCTAAGTCATGTGTAGGATAGTTTACTTCATGCTGCTTCAACTGTCTAGAGGCATAAGCTATCACTTGACATCGCTGCATCAGAACACAACCCAGTCCAGCACCTGACGCATCACAGTAGACCTCAAAAAGTTCCTGAGGATCAGGTAGTACTAGCACTGGAATGGTGGTCAACCTCTCCTTCAGCTCGCAGAAACTTCTTTCACACTCTACGGACCAATTCATCTTTGCTCCCTTCCTTGTCAGCTTCGTCAACGGCAAGGCAATCTGTGAAAATCCCTGAATGAACCTCCGGTAATATCCAGCAAATCCCAGAAAGCTCCGTAACTCTGTAACTGATGTGGGTCTCTCCCAGGTTCTAACCGCTTCAACCTTACTAGGATCCACTAATACGCCTTGATCTGAAATCACATGACCCAAAAACTGCACCTTCTTGGCCCAAAACTCACATTTGGAGAGCTTGGCATACAATTGTTTCTCCCTTAGAATCTCCAGTACTACCTGCAAATGTCTAGTGTGCTCTTTTTCACTCTTAGAGTACACCAGAATGTCATCAATAAAGACAATGACACGCTCATCCAGATATTCTCGGAAGATCTTATGCATGTAATCCATAAAAATCGCGGGAGCATTGGTCAAACTAAAAGACATCACTGTAAACTCATAATGTCCATACCGAGATCGGAATGCCGTCTTAGCTATATCCTCCTCTCGTACTCTAATCTGATGATAGCTAGACCGCAAATCAATCCGGGAAAAGATCTTAGCACCCTTCAGCTGATCTAGAAGATCATCGATCCTAGGCAATGGATACTTGTTCTTAATTGTTACTTTGTTCAATTGCCTATAATCGACGCACATTCTCATAGTGCCATCTTTCTTCTTCACAAATAACAGCGGTGCTCCCCACGATGATGCACTTGGTCGTATGAACTGTTTCCCCATCAACTCTTCTAGCTGCCTTTTCAATTCCCGCAATTCCAACGGAGACATACGATATGGTGCAATGGAAATAGGTCCAGCACCAGGCACCAGATCGATAGAAAACTCTACCTCTCGGTTCGGTGGAAATGCTGGAATATCATCAGGAAACACATTCGGATAATCCCGAACCACAGGAATATCCTTGACTTCCTGCTTTGCAACTACCACTTCCGACGATGCAAAGAAAACACATCCTTGATCTCTTAACTGATAGAAATAGAGAATTGGCAATTCCTCTTCTGAGGCTACTGAATTGGTAACCATAGAAGGAAAAGTAACCAGCTTCCTAGCACAGTCGAGAACCGCCTGATTAGCCTTCAATCAATTCATCCCTAGTATCACATCCAAACCTACTAGGGGAAGACAGATTAAATCAGCCACGAACTCTCTTTCCTGCAGCTGAAACGGACAACGCAGACATACCTGACAGGTCTTAACTGGTGGTGCAGTAGGCGTAGATACGGTAAGGGTGTACGGCAGTGTCGTAGGAGATAACTGTAACTCCTTCACACTATCGTAAGAGATAAAGGAGTGGGATGCTCCGGAATCATACAAAACAATCAAAGTCTTCCCATAAATAGTACAAGTACCAAAAATCAGACCTTCTTTCTCCTTAGCTTCCTCGGCAGCCATAGTGAATACTCTGCCTTGACGTAGGGTAGGTGGCGGTGCTACCGGACACTCTCTGACAAAATGCCCTGTCTTGCCACACCTAAAGCAAACTCCCTGTCTTGCCAAACATTCTCCAGAATGCCCTTTGCCACACTTTGGGCAAGGTGTACGTGGATCTGTACGCTGCTGGGTCTCCAGCGTGCTCCGGCTCAGAGTACCTGGTGACGGAGATCTCGATGCTGGAGATCCTGTTCCTGCTGGACCTGCTCTGGGCTGACTCTGCATTCTCCCTGATCCTTGCTGGGGCCTTGGTGGAAACTGACCTCAGCCTCGTCCTGCTACTACTGCTTGAAACGGTCCCCGCTTCCTTGGCTCACTCTGAGAACTACCAGCACCATCAAACCTTCTCTTGAATCTGTCACTTCTCACCTGAGCTAGATCTCTATTGGCTTCCTCCTGAGCCAAACAAGTGTTCACCAAAGTAGCATAGTCACGGACACTTGCCACATTCAGAAAGACCTTCAATTTAGGTTTCAGACCTCGCTGGTATTTAGCACACTTCCAGCCTTCACTTGGATTCATCCGGTACATTGGTGAATATCGGCAAAGCATCTCAAACTTCACCGTGTACTCAGTCACTGTCATTGAACCCTGTTTTAGCTCCGTGAATTCTACTTCCTTTCTATCCTGCAACTCCTGTGGAAAGTACTTGTCCAAGAACACCTCCTTGAACCTATTCCATGTCACTGGATCTACATCTCGCTCAAATTGGGGCTTGGTTGTATCCCACCATTCGCCCGCTGCTCCCTCTAACTTTCGGGAAGCAAACTTAACTTTCTGTTGCTCCGTGCACGGGATATCTTCAAAGATCTGCTCCAATTTCCTAAGCCAGCCATGCACCAACTCAGGATCCATCACGCCTTCAAATATTGGGGGATTGGCGCGTGAAAAATCCCGGTACTTCGTAGCTTCCAGCTCTTGAGCTGTCGGAGGCGTGTTGCGTTGGGCATTGGAAGCAGCCATCAACGCCGTAGCCTGAGCTATCTCTCGCTGAACATCTGCAAGTTCTGGGGACTCCGGAGTACGCTGTGTAGGGTCTCTGCGGGGTGGCATATCTAATATGTCGTACCTGCACAGTTTCGAGGTGATCAGTCTCAAGAAAGGCAAGTACACAGGAACTTAGCACATACCACTTAGCTGAAACATACACCGTAATCATGCCCGAAAGCATAGTGCAGCTCAGTCCTCAGGCTCTTTTGGACCAAACTGCTCTGATACCAAATGAAACACCCTAGCTAACTGTTTACCCGTACGTAGTAAACAAAGCTCACTAGGTTGTTGTCTACCTGGTCGGAATACTTTAGTCCATAGTTACTTTTTGAAAATAGTTGTTGCTTAATAAAATAAGGACCCATTTTAAACTTTTGCTTATATCACATTAGTACTAAAATAGAGCCATGCGTTGGAATTAAACAAATATAACAAAGCGGATAACATTATCATAATTAGCATCAGTAATATACATCTAGTAGGTCCACCATACAAAGTCACATCATTGTATACATAGTAAGTACAATATACATCACATATACATAAACTGTAATACTGAATACATAAGTCAGAATACATCCCATCAAAATACAAGGACTACTGGAATGCTACTCAGTAAGCCCTTGGCAAAATGTAAACATTTATCTATCTCCTAGCCGCTCATGGCTCAGCGGGCGGCACTTCTGCATCCTCAAAATAGGATTCATCATCTTCTGTACCTGAAGTCATAAAACAGTGGGGGATGAGAACGGTAGGTTCTCAGTTGAATAACCTTAGTTCCTGAGTCGTATATCAGATTATGTCGGACTTCAGGCCGCTCAAAGATCTCTAGTGAACATACATACTAAAGTCCCTACCATTTATTATCTAGCCTATCTGAACGGCTTTATTTGCATTAATATGTGACATGGGAACTACTCCTGCTTACTACATTCTCGTGCTGATTTAATATCTCGTGTAAACCGTCTCGAGTGTGCTCTTGACGGTACGGCATAACAACAGACTATGTATTCTAATCAAACTGAATAACAGCATATAATCATAGTACACTTAGCATAACAGAATCACCAGAATGTGCATCACATACTCATCCCATACAGACACAACAGCATTCAGCAGAATGCATGTAGCAGAATCATCAGCATAAACATGACAGAATTATCATGATGACATGTCTAGCAGAATGTAACAGAATAACAGAATATAACGGCATAACATAAGGTAACAACATAATAGAATAGGTGTTATTCCTACCATAGTAATGTCCTCTATTGACACTAGTATGACCGAATAACCTCACACCCTCAGTATAGGCCGACACTGTCCAGACCTCACTGCGGTGGGCCTCCACCTACCGTGTGCCCCCTCGGGACCCCTCGACAGTGGGTGGATATTGTACCCCCACCTAAGCTTGCCCCCTTTCGACAATGCATAGGCGTGGTAACCGCACACCTCCAGGTATGCCATCTCGACACCACCTGTGGCGGGCTTCCACATTCAGGATGCCTCGACTTCCTGAAGTGGGATCATAGTGGCTCACGTCATCACGGCCTTTTCAGCATGGGCATATAACCTTTTTCAATATTGGGCATTTAGCCCTTTTCAGCATGTGGCATATAGCCATATTTCAGCAGCATTGGGCATTGGCCCTTGTTCAGCAGCATTGGGCATTGGCCCTGTTTCAACAGCATAAATAGTACCTGCAGCATGGTATACTGATTTCCCTATGGTTCATTTCAACATCTTTACTTATCTCAGAGTTTATTATCATTTCTTTAACTAAGTATCTCATGAATGCATGACATATCACAGATTTCGTCATAAAGTACAAATAAATAACATGCATGGTCAATACTATTTCATGACATACAGCATATACGTGCATCCAATTCAGCTATTATTCATCATTACAGCATCAGTACCATACTATGAGCCTCAAGAGGGTGCCATCAGCTTTCCTGAGTCTCAAGCTGCTCAGCGAAAACTGATGTTCGCTCGGCGGTTTGAGCTCCTCCGCTCAGCGATAGAGGTGGTATCGCTCAGCGGTACTGACCTCATCGCTCAGCGGCTAAAACTTTCTCAAATTTTCTCCACCGCCTTACATTAAAAATATCTTTTTAACTTTCCACCTCAGCTTCAGATCGCTCAGCGGCGCCTGAGACTCCGCTCAGCGGCTCCTGTACGAGAGCTGCAAACCGAATTGCACTTCTCTTCCATTTTTCTCTCCTTGCTTCCCATGGCACCTGCTTGAGTTTCACACATAATTCCAACACAATAATCCTATCTAATCCAGGTCACAAGACCCTTCAGAATTGTCTTCCTAAGTCCTAACCTCATTACTAACAATTATGTCCATAAACTCACAATTCACATACATACACATACAAACACATAACACTTAGCCACCATCAAAGAGGTGAGGAACTAGGGTTACCCACTTCCTCAAGGACTTGTTGATGCTAGAAGGAAGAGGAAATCAAGCCTTTCTTGCTTGTTGGAAGCCTTCTTGACCTAAAATGAAATCTTGACATAATTAGGGCAATTATGGATTATGGAAACTTGGCTTGTCAACAAGGGATGAAACTCACCAACTATGCTTGCTTTGCCTTCCTTAGGGACTTAAGGATGAATTATGATGATAAGAAAGATGAACTTGAAGCTTCCTTGAGTTCCTTTGTCAAGAAAGCATAAAACCTAGGTTATGGAAGATTAGGGTTTTGGAGCTTGTTTCTCTTGCTTCCACTTGAAGAGAACTTCATAACCTTAATTCTAGCTTGCCTTCTTGAGAGATTTGAGAGTGATTGAGGATGAGAACAAGAGATGATGGTTGAACTTTGATGGAGCTTAGGTGAGGTTTAGGTTTAGGAATTTAGGAGAAAATGAAAATGAAAGACTTGGAGAATATGTGTGTGTGTTTTCGATTTTTCATGGGGAAGGAAGGGGCTGTCGTGGCTTTTCTTAGTCCATGGGCCATGTATATTTCCTATTTTGCCCTTAGTGTATTTTAGGTTATGTTTGTTCATTAAGTGTTTATGTCCGGACGTCCTAAAAATATTCCGGGCATACCGTTGTGACCTATTAATTATCCTTGTTAATATTAAAATCTTAAATGACATATTCTTACATTTAATTTCATATTAATATATTTTACAGACTCCTGTGAGTCGTAAGAAAATTACAATAAAACTCTAATTTCGATCCAAACGTCACCGGACGTCACGAGATCGTCAAAGAATTATTTTTAACTAATATTAAAGAAGTAAAATTAATATTTGAATTTTATTTTATTTTTATCCCAATTTTTCCTTATTATTATATTTTTAATTCTTCCTTAAATAGCATTTTAATTGAATGGAAAAAAGTCGGGTTGTTACATTCTACCCCCTTCAAAAAATTTCGTCGTCGAAATTGAAAGATAAGGGTAGATCCATACCTCTCAGATTAACTCCGGATAAGCTTGCTTCATATCCGCTTCTAATTCCCATGTGTGCTCTTCTACTTCTCCGTTCGTCCACACCACTCGTACCATAGGAATCTCATTGTGCCTCGTCTGACGAACCTTATGATCAATGATCTTCTGTGGTGTCAGTGGTAAAGACAAATATTCTCTCAACTGTATCTGTTCTGGTTGCAACACATGGTTGGGGGATGCATAATACTTGCGAACTAAGAGACATGAAAAACATTATGGATATTGGCAAGATTCGATGGAAGAGCTATACGGTATGCTACCGGTCCAATACGATCTGGAATCTGGAACGGTCCAATGAATCGGGGGTTTAGCTTCCTAACCTTCAATGACCTCCCAATACCTGTAGCCGGAGTAACCTTTAGGAAGACATGATCTCCCTCTTGGAACTCAAGTGGTCTCCTCCGGTTATCTGCATAACTCTTCTGTCGGCTTTGTGCCGTGAGTACTGTTTTGCGCAACAACTTCATTAATTCTTCTATCTCTTGGGTCTCCTCGGGACCTAGACAACGATACTGCCTGCTGTCATTCCAACATAATGGCGACTGGCACTTGGATATGTATTGGATGCTTTACTATGTTACCGTTATATGCTTTGTTATATCGTTTATTCTGACGCATGGCTCTATTTTAGTAATTATGCAATGTAAAAATGAAAATTTTTAAATTGGTCCTNATGTATTGGATGCTTTACTATGTTACCGTTATACGCTTTGTTATATTGTTTATTCTGACGCATGGCTCTATTTTAGTAATTATGCAATGTAAAATGAAAATTTTTAAATTGGTCCTTATTTTCTTAAGCCACTATTTTCGAAAGATAACTATGGACTAAGGTATTCCGACCAAGTAGACAACAACCTAGTGAGTATTGTTTACTGCGTACGGGTAAACAGTTAGCTAGGGTGTTTCAAAAATCACCCCAGATCTTGCGAAATCCCGCGAGATTACGAAATCATTATTTTGGCTGGTATTTTCAATGATTAAATCCAATAATTTGATTTCCCATTCTTAATACTTGACCCGCACTTATTTATTACGCGCAATCTCTGTAAGGGAAAAATTCGGGATGTTACAGGTTTCATGTTGGATGTATATGCTGTTAGGATGACTTTTATGTGACTTTGATTTATATATATGTGTTGTTGATGATTGTCTGGAATTTCTGGTATTGTCTGTGATTCTGTCAGAAGTTAGAAAAGCCTAAGTGGTAAACAGAACTATATCACGTTTTTATAAGGAATTGTACGCTGACAATTTTATCTTGAAAAACTACTGTTATTTTTTGGATTCTACACGAAAAACTGAGTGAGGATGTCAAGTTTTATGATTTTTGGAGTCCCTGATGAAATTCTCAGCGAACAGGCAGAAAACGGTGTTTTTAAGCAACAAGGGAAAAACAGGAATTTCACATCTTGAGACTGAAAAACTGGGTTGATTTTCAGAAAATATGGGTTTAGAACTATCAAAAACCCTAAGGGAAAGTCTTGAGTCCATCGGATTTTTGAGAACTAAAATTCCAAAGAAAACAGGATGTTTACGGGGGCGAAATAACAATTTTGGGAAAAGAGGAAAACTGCAATTTCGTGGAGTTGGGATTAAAATCTGAATTTATAAGCATGTCTATGAACTGTTGTCTGGAAATATTGAACTGTAAAAATGAAAGGAATGGAAAGGAAAGAACCTTAGCGTAACATCCCGCTCTTTTCTTAGTAAGAATTTTGCCGAGTAACTGCTCATAGAACGCTGGGTAAGAGTAAAGGTGTGGAAGTCTGTAGGAATTATTCTCTTTGGTTTTGGCCAAGTTGGATGACACTCAAATGATTCCTACTGACCCTCAGAATCGGATGATGAGATTAAATTGACCGTTCAACGGAGTTCTGCGGAGTTTCGGACGATTCCGCAAACACTAAAACGGCTCTGTTTAGCGTGTAAAATTGAGCAGAGAGCCCTAAGTCTCTGGAAACCCAACCGGTGCCAGGGAAAGGTTTTAAACACCTTAGAATAGTCCCACGACCCCATCGGGAAGGTTGGGAAAGAACGAACCCGCGAGCCGAACGATGGTCGGCAGACACAAGAGCATAGAAATGGGTCGAAGGTATCTGTGAAAAATACTCTCCGGAGGAAAATTCATCAACACCTTCTAAGATTAATATTCCTAGGTAGAGGGAAATTAGAGGATCGCGACGGTACTGATAAGTGCCTAATTTTCGTAATTCTTATTAATTAAAATGGCACTTATCCGTTTATGTTTTAAACAAATTACCTAAATAAAGTATTATGTTTTGTAGGTTTTATTACAAATTATGAAGAGGGATACAAGAAGAATAATAAAGATTAATCCCTAGAAGAATGGATCAAAAGGCAAAGAGGACAAAAGAGTAAGAAGGTTGCAAGTAAAAACACAACCGCTCAGCGGATACACACAAGCGCTCAGCGGATTAAGCACAAACCGCTCAGCGGGAAAGCTTAAGCGCTCAGCGGTTTGATGTCGGCAACCGCCTTTGACCGTGCATTAAATGCGCCAGCCTGGCGCCAACCCAAGCCGCCACCGTCATTAATGAAGCCGCGTATGAGCCGCCAAGTTTTACCTAACCGCTCAGCGGTGGTACCAACCCGCTGAGCGGTCTGCTCAATACTAAACCGCTCAGCGGCGGTACCAACCCGCTGAGCGGTCTGCTCAAATTTTCCCTATAAATAGGGGGGAGGCCGAGGCATTTGGGGCATCACTCATTCCCTCCTTCTTCCTTCATCATCCCACTCATATTCCATATTTTCCTAAGCTAGGGTTAGGTAGGAAATTAGGGTTTAGAAGCTTTCCTTAACGGAAGTGCTGCCGGATTGTAAAACGGTTATGAACTGTGGTGGACGTGTGGAAGCATTTCACCTCTCTTCTCAACCAACCATTGCTTTAAACCCTTGTAAGTTGTACCTATCCATGACAATGGATAGCTAACTCCTTTCTTTGTTGGGATTTGATGCGTTGTATTGCTTTTATGTATCCGTCTTAATTCATTAATATGATTCTATGTAGTTCTATGGTTTTTATGATTGATCTTGTACCTAATGCTAACTTATGTTTGGTATTTTGATTCTTAACTTGAGACTTACTTGTTTGAGTGAAAGCTATTCTAAGTAAGTTACAAACCAAGTTAAATTCAATCTTGCTATGCTTTAAGTTTGATTCAAACGTTTAAATATTGTGAACGAAAGTTACAACTATTTGAACTTGACCTAGATCAATTCATTTAGTTCTTAACCGCCGTAACTGGGAACTAAGAACTAATCGCATTAACACCCGCTTAAACATCAAGGTATTTTGTTGAGTTTGTGCAAGACATTGACAACTTAATAAAAGAACTTGTGAACTTAACATGCTTGAGAAAGATGATTAAGTTAAGAACTGGTGGCGGAAAAATCACATGAACTCATAGATCATATTAACTGAGTTATTGGTTACATCAAAAGTAATATTACAATTCAAATCCCAACATATTTCTTACCTGCCTAAACTTAAGTTCATTAATCGTCTTATATTTTATTTTATCATTTCTTTATTAAATTTACTTAAAAAAAACCAACCACCTTTTACAAGCTTAACATAGTATCAATCAAGGATCGTCGTTTCAATCACAATCTCTGTGGATACGATAATACCCGACGTTACTGCAATTGGATCCTTCAAGGATCTGAAAGCTTTAAAAAGGATATTTTAAATTAACGAGAGTACAAACCTATTGCGGTAAAAAGCTTTCATCAGGTNAATATGTAATAAAACCTACAAAACATAATACTTTATTTAGGTAATTTGTTTAAAACATAAACGGATAAGTGCCATTTTAATTAATAAGAATTACGAAAATTAGGCACTTATCAGGTACAAGCGGAATATTTTTCGGACGACCGTGCGCGACACACTGACACTGCGAGCGATAAAACACGAGCAAAACAGAATCGGGAGAAAGTCAAATTTTGTGGCAGCCCACGTGAGAGAAATCAGATTCAAAGGGAATTAATTTAAAATTAAAACACTATTTATGATATGACATGAAGCATATCATTTGAATTAATTAATTTTAAAAGAAATTAAAAAGGGCAAAATTGTAATTACGCATAGGGGCAAAAAGGTAATTATGGGAGGCAGATTTTTGGCTATAAATAGCCAGCCCCATTGCAGAAAAAATTAGAGAAAATTCATATCCTAGTCGAAACTTTGTCCGTGTGCTCCGAGACTCTCTGCAGAAACTCTGCCGAAAAGCTTGGATCGCGCCCTAAGCTCGGAGGACGACTCTCCTACCCTCTTCCTCACCACCGAACAGCCCTTCAAGAAGTGGGTAACTCTAGTTTACTCACCTCTTTGTGGATGTATGTGTTTATGTGTGTGTATGTCTTGATGTTTGTATGCATGCTTAATTAGTTTAGATGCTTGGTTAGGATAGGGAGATGATTGTGAAGGGTCCTGTGACCTGGACTAGATAGGATTTTGATAGTTAGAATATGTGTAAAAGCCTCAAAGAGTAACCATGAGCAAAGGGGAAGAGAAAGGAAAGAAATAAAGAATTCAGTTTTCAGTTTCCCCCAGTCACCGCTGAGCGGTCCCAATTCACCGCTGAGCGATCGGGCCCAGACTGTTGAGCGAACCTCAGGTACCGCTGAGCGGTCTGAGACCTGAAAGTCTTATGGAAGCTGTTTTGAGGCACATAGTCTAACAATCAATGATTTAACTGTAATTGGTAATTGATGTAAGTGTAGTATGTACAGTATGTGCAATAATCTGTTAGCATTTCATGCATCATGATAAGATAATTTTAAGAGGACTAGAAATAATTCTGTAATAAGTAAAGATTATGAATTGAACCATAGGGAACAAGTCATGTCATGCTGCAGGTACTGAAAGGAAAGAAATGCTGAAAATGATGTATGAAAAGAAATGCTGAAATATTTTGAGAAACATGTACAGGCCGTGATCACGAGATGCCAAATAACGATCCCACTTCAGGAGGTCAGAGGGACATCCTGAAGGTGGAAGCCCGCCACAGGTGGTGTCGATATGGCATGCCTGGAGGTGTGCGGTTATCACGCCTAGCAGGGTCGAAAGAGGGCAATGCTAGGTGGGGGTACAATATCCTCCCTTTGCCGAGGGGACGAGAGAGGGCACGCGGCAGGTGGAAGCCCACCGCAGGAAGGTCGAAAGAGGGCCTACCTGGATGGTGCGAGGTTATCCCATCGTAGTACTGTTGAAAGAGGGCACTACTACGGTGGGGATAACATATATTCCAAAAGCATGTTCATTCTGCTGTGCATGAGTATATGAAATATATATCTGATATTCTATAATTACCATCAACAGAACGCTCGAGACGGCTTTGTATGTATATGTAATGTTAATAAGCACGAGAACTTAGCAAGAAAGAGTAGTTCCCCCATCACTTAGTAACATAGATAAAGCCGTTCAAAACTTTAGGCCAGATAAAAATCAGTAGGCTGTTTAGTATGTATGCACACTTAGAAATCTCTGAGCGGCCTGAAGTCCAACCTAATGTAACACGAGATACAGGAACTAAAGTTATTTCCACTGAGAACCTACCGTTCTCACTCCCACTGCCTTATGACTTCAGGAACCTATGATGGCTCGTATTTCGAGGATGTCGACGAGCCGCCCGAGGAGCCATGAGCGGTTGCCACCGGATATGGACCAAAGATAGCCGGATGCAGGATTTTTGCCAAGGGCATACTAAGTAGTGTTCCAGTAGCCCTTGTATTTTGATGAGATGTATTTTGGGATTATGTATATGTTACTTATATATTATTTATTGTAATAACTACATGACTGTTATGATGGACTAGATGAATGTATATTGTATGCTTTATTATTATTAGACTGTTATCTGCTAATCCAAGGGCTTTACCGCTTGTTATACTTTTTCTTTCCAATGCATGGCTCTATTTTAGTAATTATTCAATGTGTAACGTCCTGCTCCTTCCCTAAGTGAAATTTCCCTGATTAACTATTCGTAGAGCATCCTGTATAGGTTAACATTCAGAGTTTAATAGAAATTTATCTGTTTAGTTTATGGAAATTCTGATGACACTCAAATAGTCCCTCATGACTCTTAGAATTTAGGGGAAAAATTAAACCGCCAAAAAAACGGAGTTTCGCTCACTTTCGGACAATTCCGCAGACACTAGAACGGACCCGTTCGGCCCCGTTTAGCCAACCGAAGTGAGCGGTGGGCCCCAATCTTGGAAAACCTTACCTTATGGGGAATAAGATGGTAAAAACCCTAGAGCAACCCCAATTAGTTACTAGAAAGTTTTGGCGATTGCGGAAACGCCAGCGGAATGGTCCCGTTCGGACACCGACGGGAGAAAGCGGGTCAAAGGTATCTGTGAAAAATACTCCTCCGGAGAAAAATTCAAAAATGCCTTGAAGTATTAATACCTCTAGGTAGAGGGAAATTAGAGGATCGCGACAGTATAAGCAGAGTATTTTTCGGACGACCGTGCGCGACGTACCGGTACTGCGAGTGATAAAATACGAGCGAAACGGGACCAGGAGGCGGTCAAAGATGGCAGCCCACGTGATTGAATCAGATTTCCATGAAAAGTAATTAAAAATTAGGTTACTATTCATTGATTTGACCTTTGAATTATCTTTAGAATTAATTAATTCATAAATTAACTAGATAATGGCATTTTGGTAATTTTGGCAAAGGGCATAATGGGAAAATGGCCAAATTTTCGTGGCTATAAATAGCCTGGACCAGCAGCCCCAAATTTCACTCATTTTCCTCATGAAAGTGCCGAAACTCTACCCATTTGCTCGCCTGACGCACTGTAGAGACCTTGCCGGAACACTACGGGAACCAAGAAACGATCTGGGATGGCTAAGCCCTCAAGGAATCTGCCTCTTTGCCACCATTTTCTGCCCTTTTCAAGCCTCTAAGGAAGTGGGTAACCTTAGTTTTACTCACCCCCTTAGTGGTGATTGTATGCTTGCTTTGTTTTAATGATTCTGTAATATGTTAGAACTGTTATGCTAAGGTTAGGGAGATGATTCTGAAGGTCCTGTGACCTAGACTAGCTAGGATTTTATTCGTTGGAATATGTGTAAAAAAAACCCAAGAAGTGTCCATGAGAAAGGATGGCAAGAAACCAAGAAAACTAAAGAAGCATGTTGCTGTTCCCCCAGGCCCCGCTAAGCGGCCTGGGAGCCCTTTGAAAACAATTTTGAAAAGTGGAGGACCGAGTCTCAGGGACCGCTGAGCCGACCCAAAGTCACGCTGAGCGGCCTGTGAGGCAGGAAGCTCATGGAAACTGTGTTGGGCACATAATCCAACAAGCAAAGATTTAATTGATGTACGTGATGGATGTATGCAATAGATAGGATGTATTTAGAAAGGTTTATGATATCATGCATCATGAGCACAGGGTTGTCATCTAAGTGTTAGGGCAACCTTAGGGAACTAGAGGTTAATCACCTAATTGCTTAAAGATCATAATTGAACGTTAGGGAACAAGTATGTAGCTATATGATAGGAAGCATCTCTCTTGGTGGAAACGCCCCTCACCAGTCCCCACAAAGGGGTGCATTGGTTAATGATGAGGAAGGAAAAGAAAGAAAGGAAAGAAAAGATGAATGAGAAAGGGTGACGTCACACCTAAGAAATGATAATGATATGATGATGATGATGTATGGGTCTCCACTTGGTTGTGTCATAGGACCAACCCCTCGCTGTGCCCACTAGGTGGCCAGTTATCTCTATTGATGATCGAAGACGGAACATTAGTTATCCGCGGTGGTTCGCAACCACTCAGATTATAGCACTGCCTGGTCGACATCAATCAGAGGACAGAAGTATGTTGTAGATGTTTGGCCGCATCTACATGAGTGGGCAAGACTCGGCGCGGCCCTGGTCCATTAGTTAGCTGGGAGCCGACGCAGCCTCGATCCATTAGTTAGCCGAGAGCATGGAAAGTAGGATGCGCCCCGGTCCATTAGTTAGCCGGCACGCATGAGAGAGTCTCAAAGTTAGCATGCATAAAGTATGAAATGAATGAATATGAAATGGTATGATGAATGGATATGTAATGTATAAGTATAGGATAATGTATATGAGCATGTGTATGAAGTAAATACCGTCAAGAGAATGCTCGAGGCGGATATGTATGTATGCAAGAAAAGTTAACAAGCACGAGAACTTAAATAAGCAAGACTAGTTCCCCAGTCGCCTAGTAAAGTAGATAAAGTCGTTCAGGACCTTAGGCCAGATAATAATCAGTAGGATGTTAGTATGCATGTTCACTTAGAAACACCTGAGCGGCCTGGTTGATAAGTGAGAAAAAAAGATCCCCTATGCTAAGATTAACCACTGAGGACGACTGTTCTCACCCCCACTCGCTTATGCTTCCAGGAGCAGGCGAAGATTATGAGGGCTACGAGGAGCCCTATGAGGAGCCGCATGTGGAGCAGTGGAAGACCGAGGACCAGCCAGTCTAGCTTGGCATCAGATGGACATTTTGTTATATTTTGATATATTCTGATATGTATTTTGATGTATTTGGCTTGTATATGTAAACTATTATGATACTCTGTTGGTTGTAATTTGTGATGGACCAGATACTTGTTTATGTAATTATTTATGCCAGTAATGATTATTACTTTTAAGCTTCAGCTCTATCATTTGTATTATATGCTTTGATTCACGACTCATACTTTGCAAATAAAGTAACAAATAGAAAAGTTTTAAAATGGTCCATATTTTCCTTAATCTTGTATTTTCAAAAGATAATAAAGGACTATAAGTAATCCCACCAAATGATTAATAACCTAGTGAGCATTGCGTACTACTCTAGGGTATGCAGTTAGCTAGGGTGTTACAGTTGGTATCAGAGCAGTTTAGTCCTACGTGAGCCTATGGACTGAGCTGCACTATGCTTCCGGGCATGATTAACTGTGTAGGTCTTTGCTATGTGTATGTGCTAAGTTCATGTGTACCCGCCTTTCTTGCGACTGATCAACTCGGAATTGTGTAGGTACGACAGATTAGGCATGCCGCCTCGTAGAGACTATACACAACGGACGATGGAGCCGGCAGAATTTGCTGACATCCTTCGTGAATTGGCCCAAGCCACTCAAGCCCAAGCACAGGCAACGAACCAGATGGCAGCAGCTGCAATGCATCGGAATCCGGCCCCAACAGCTGAAGAGGCAGCAGCGAAAAAGTTTACTGAGTTTGGAAGAGCAAACCCCCCCGACTTTTGAAGGGTTGATGAACCCAGAACTCCTTCATAACTGGATAGCAGAAACAGAGCAGGTTTTTGACGACGTCCCCTGTACAGAGGTGCAGAAAGCTCGATTTGCTACACGGAAGCTGCGAGGTGTGGCTAGAACTTGGTGGAACACCACCAGACCTCATTTAGAACAGCAAGGAGGTCCTGTCACATGGGAGCGATTTACCACTGCTCTCTTGAACAAGTATATCCCTAAGGGGCTTAGGGACCAGAAAGAAGCTGAGTTTATGACGCTGCAACAGGGGGACATGACTGTGGCTGAATACACGTCCACCTTTGAAAGGTTGTGCTGCTACTCCTCTACATATCAGTTGCTCCCTAATGAAGCGTGGAAATGTGGAAAGTTTCAGAGGGGATTGAAGGAAGAGCTACAGATGACCATAAACCATTGGGACATCCAGGATTATGCCCTTTTGGTCAGTAAGTGTATGACGCTAGAGGAATCGGCCAGGAATTTGGCCAGGGCTAGGACCGCCAGGAACAAGAGGAAGATGGAGGAGCAAGGGAGTTCCTCCCAAGCCCAGCGACAGAAGGGACCATTTCAGGCTCCGTTCTCGGGCAGAGGTAGAGGACAGTTTCTCCCACGACCACAACAGTGGGCTGTGAGACCCTAGGGTTCGAGGGGACCAGGATTTGTCAGACCCCCGCAACTGATGATCAGGCCTCAACAGCCAGCAGTCAGGCCACCACAACCGAGTAGTGTTCCAAGGAGCTCCAGGCAAGCCCCCTGAAGAGTTCAACCAGGTCAGGAGTTCAGGCCGCCGTGCCCCAAATGCGGGAAGCCCCACCTTGGTTATTGTCTCGCAGGGCAGGGGGTGTGCTACAGGTGTGGACAGAGTGGTCACTTCGCCAAGTTCTGCACAGCTGTCCCACCACTAGTTCAGCAACAAGGAAGAGTCTTTACCCTATCTGGAGAGGAGGCTGAGGATGCAGAAGGTCTGATTATGGGTAAGTGCACTATGTTGGGTACTACTTTGACTGTATTATATGATTCGGGAGCCTCGCACTCTTTTATTTCCCATAACAGTGTTAGGAGACTAAACCTAACGCCAGTAGCGTTGCCTTACACGCTGAGGGTGTCTACCCCTACCGCTCCACCAGTTGAGACTTGTCAAGTATGTCTCCAGTGTCCCCTTCAGTTACAAGATCGGCCGTTCGTGGCTGATCTTATCTATTTACCCTTAGTGGGCTTAGATGTCATTCTAGGAATGGATTGGTTGCACGACAACCAGGTGATCTTGGATTGCGCTAAGAAACTGGTGAACTTTCCTTCCGTGGTTCCAGCCACGCCACCTTCTAAGGAAGAATCAGTAGTGTTGTACTGTTGTCCGTTGGAGAACCAGAGCTTCATCCTCTTGGCTTCGTCAGAGGTGGAGGCAAAACAGGACGTGATGCATATTCCGGTGGTGAGTGAATACCCGGATGTATTCCTAGATGATATTTCGGA
The DNA here is from genome assembly GCA_003254905.1 of Nissolia schottii. Classification (NCBI taxonomy): domain Eukaryota; kingdom Viridiplantae; phylum Streptophyta; class Magnoliopsida; order Fabales; family Fabaceae; genus Nissolia; species Nissolia schottii. The sequence continues at coordinate 99,905 of QANU01091849.1, read as the reverse complement.
GTTTCGTCCGAGGAGAGAAGTGGAATTCTCTATCAGCTTGGTTCCGGGAGCTGGACTAATCTCGATGGCGCCATACCGAATGTCCATAGTAGAGCTACGGGAATTAAAGAAGCAGCTGGAGGAACTACTGGACAAACGGTTTATTCGACCTAGTGCGTCACCATGGGGAGCTCCAGTGTTATTCGTGAAGAAGAAAGATGGCTCGATGAGGCCATGTATTAATTACCGACAACTGAATAAGGTCACAATCAAGAATAAGTACCCGTTGCCGAGAATAAATGATTTGATGGATCAACTCAGAGGAGCCAAGGTGTTCTCCAGGATTGATCTGCACTCAGGCTACCATCAGATACGGGTCTCAAATGAAGATATTCCCAAGACGACTTTCAGGACTCGCTATGGCCACTACGAGTTCACCGTGATGTTGTTTGGGTTGACTAATGCCCCTGCGATTTTCATGGACTACATGAACCGGATCTTCAGGCCGTACTTGGACGAATGCGTGATAGTCTTCATAGACGATATTTTGATATACTCGAAGACTGAGGAGGATCACGCCAAGCATCTCAGGTTGGTTCTGGATGTCTTGAGGGAGAAGCAGTTGTATGCTAAACTGTCTAAGTATGAATTCTGGACCAAGGAGGTGAAGTTCTTGGGACATATGGAGACAGAGCAGGGAATCTCGGTGGATCCGAGCAAGGTTGCAGCTGTGATAGAATGGGAGCGACCTACCACAGTCACAGAGATCAAGAGCTTCTTGGGATTTGCGGGCTACTACCGAAGGTTCATCAAGGGGTTTTCTCAGATGGGGCTACCCCTGACCAAGCTCACCCGCAAGGAAGTTAAGTTCGAGTGGTCACCAGAATGCGAGGAGAGCTTCTGTAAGCTTAAGGAGAAGTTGACTACTGCTCCTGTACTGATTTTACCAGATCCTCACACGCCGTATGAGGTGTACTGTGATGCCTCGAGGGACTTGGATGTGTGCTCATGCAGAACCGCCAAGTGGTAGCTTATGCTTCCCGACAGCTAAGAACCCACGAGGCGAATTATCCGACTCATGACTTGGAGTTAGCAGCAGTGGTGTTTGCCTTGAAGATATGGAGGCACTATCTGTATGGTATCCGATTTGAAGTATTTTCCGACCATAAGAGCCTACAGTACCTCTTTGATCAGAAGGAGTTTAATATGAGACAAAGGAGGTGGATGGAGTTCCTGAAGGACTATGACTTTGGTCTAAACTACCATCCCGGGAGGGCGAATGTAGTAGTGAATGCGTTGAGCAGAAAGGCGTTTCACATGGCTCAGATGATGGTAGAGGAGTCCAAGCTGTTGGAAGAGTTTCGAGACCTGAATTTGGGAGTGGCTAGACAGGAGAGCAGTATCAAGCTAGGCCCACTGCAGATTACTAGCAGTTTCAGGCAGAGGATAATCGAAGCTCAGGAGCACTATCAAGAAGACCTCTGGCAGAAATTTGTCAAGGCCGTGAAGGAGGGGAAGGTCAAGGGAACAGTAGTGGGAAGTGATGGCATCATACGCTTTAGCAACCGGGTTTGCGTGCCTAACAAGGGGGATTTGCGAAGAGATATTTTGAATGAAGGTCACAAGAGCAAATTCACCATGCACCCAGGCATCACCAAAATGTATCATGATCTGAAGTAGATGTTTTGGTGGCCAGGCTTGAAGCGAGACGTGGAAGAATGGGTGCAAAAGTGTTTGGTGTGTCAGAAGGCGAAAGTGGAACACCGGAAGCCTCCAGGACTGTTGACTCCTCCGGAGATACCCGAATGGAAATGGGATGGCATATCCATGGATTTTGTGTTGAGGTTGCCATGGACGGCAAGGAACGTAGACGCCATTTGGGTGATTGTTGACTGACTCACCAAGTCTGCCCATTTCGTTCTGGTGAAGATGACATATCCACTGGAGAAGCTGGTGCAGCTGTACATAAGGGAAGTAGTGAGATTACACGGCGCACCCTCGTCTATCATATCAGATAGGGATCCTCGATTTACGTCCAGATTTTGGACAGCTTTCCAAAAGGCATATGGGACTCAGTTGGCGTTGAGCACGGCATATCATCCTCAGACTGACGGACAGACTAAGAGGACGATTCAGACCCTCGAGGATATGCTGAGGGCATGCACACTTGATTCACCCAGATATTGGGATGAGCTGTTACCGTTCATAGTGTTCTCCTACAACAACAGTTACCATGCGAGTATTGGCATGGTCCCCTTCGAGGCACTCTATGGCCGGAAGTGCCCATCGCCTCTCTGTTGGAACGATGGTCGTGAATACAGATACTTGAGACCCGAAGAAACCCAAGACGCTGAGGAGTGCATACAGCAGATCAGACAGCGGATTCTCACCGCTCAGAGTCGTCAGAAGAGTTACACCGACATCCGAAGAAGACCCCTAGAGTTTCAAGAGGGGGACCATGTGTTCTTAAAGGTCACCCCTACTACAGGCATTGGGAGGGCCATGAAGGTTAAGAAGCTAAGTCCCCGGTTCATTGGACCCTTCCAGATATTGGAGCGCATCAGACCAGTGGCATATCGGATAGCTCTACCACCGAACCTGGCAAACGTTTATGTTGTCTTTCATGTGTCTCAGTTGAGGAAATATTATGCTTCCCCGGATCATGTGCTTGAGCTCGAGAAGATCATCTTGAGAGAAGATCTCGCCTTACCGTTGATGCCGCAGAAGATCATTGACCACAAGACCCGGAAGACTCGGAACAAAGAGATTCCAATGGTGCGAGTTATCTGGGAGAACGGAAAGGTCGAGGAACAGACTTGGGAGCTGGAGGAAGACATGAAAGTGACCTATCCAGAGCTATTCCCAGGTACAAAATTTCGAGGACGAAATTTTTCTAAGGGTGTGGAATGTAACATCCCGCTCCTTCCCTAAGTGAAATTTCCCCGATTAACTGTTCGTAGAGCATCCTGTATAGGTTAACATGCAGAGATTAATAGAAATTTATCAGTTTAGTTTATGGAAATTCTGATGACACTCAAATAGTCCCTCATGGCCCTTAGAATTTAGGGGGAAGATTAAACCGGCGAAAAAACGGAGTTCCGCTCACTTTCGGACAATTCTGCAGACAATAGAACGGACCTGTTCGGCCCCATTTAGCTAGCTGAACTAAGCGGTGGGCCCAAATCTTGGAAAACCTTACCTTATGGGGGAAAAGATGGTAAAAACCCTAGAGCAACCCCAAATGGTTACTAGAAAGTTTTGGCGATTGCGGAAACGCCAGCGGAATGGTCCCGTTCGGACACCGACGGGAGAAAGCAGGTCAAAGGTATCTGTGAAAAATACTCCTCCGGAGAAAAACTCACAAATGCCTTGAAGTATTAATACCTCTAGGTAGAGGGAAATTAGAGAATCGCGACGGTATAAGCAGAATATTTTTCGGACGACTGTGCGCGACGCACCGGCACTGCGAGCGATAAAACACGAGCGAAACGGGACCGGAAGGTGGTCAAAGATGGCAGCCCACGTGATTGAATCAGATTTCCATGAAAAATAATTAAAAATTAGGTTACTATTCATTGATTTGACCTTTGAATTATCTTTAGAATTAACTAATTCATAAATTAAATAGATAATGGCATTTTGGTAATTTTGGCAAAGGGCATAATGGGAAAATGGCCAAATTTTCGTGGCTATAAATATCCTGGACCAGCAGCCCCAAATTTCACTCATTTTCCTCTTGAAAGTGCCGAAACTCTGCCCGCTTGCTCGCCTGACGCGCTTGGGAGACCCTGCCGGAACACTGCGGGAACCAGGAAACGATCTGGGAAGGCTAAGCCCTCAAGAAATCTGCCTCTTTCCCACCATTTTCTGCCCTTTTCAAGCCTCTAAGGAAGTGGGTAACCTTAGTTTTACTCACCCCCCTAGTGGTGATTGTATGCTTGCTTTGTTTTGATGATTCTGTAATATGTTAGAACTGTTATGCTAAGGTTAGGGAGATGATTCTGAAGGGTCCTGTGACCTGGACTAGCTAGGATTTTATTGGTTGGAATATGTGTAAAAAAACCCAAGAAGTGTCCATGAGAAAGGATGTCAAGAAACCAAGAAAACTAAAGAAGCATGTTGCTATTCGCACAGGCCCCACTGAGCACCCCGCTGAGCGGCCTGCGAGCCCTTTGAAAACAATTTTGAAAAGTGGAGGACCGAGTCTCAGGGACCGCTGAGCCGACCCAAAGTCACGCTGAGCGGCCTGTGAGGCAGGAAGCTCATGGAAACTGTGTTGGGCACATAATCCAACAAGCAAAGATTTAATTGATGTACGTGATGGATGTATGCAATAGATAGGATGTATTTAGAAAGGTTTATGATATCATGCATCATGAGCACAGGGTTGTCATCTAAGTGTTAGGGCAACCTTAGGGAACTAGAGGTTAATCACCTAATTGCTTAAAGATCATAATTGAACGTTAGGGAACAAGTATGTAGCTATATGATAGGAAGCATCTCTCTTGGTGGAAACGCCCCTCACCAGTCCCCACAAAGGGGTGCATTGGTTAATGATGAGGAAGGAAAAGAAAGAAAGGAAAGAAAAGATGAATGAGAAAGGGTGACGTCACACCTAAGAAATGATAATGATATGATGATGATGATGTATGGGTCTCCACTTGGTTGTGTCATAGGACCAACCCCTCGCTGTGCCCACTAGGTGGCCAGTTATCTCTATTGATGATCGAAGACGGAACATTAGTTATCCGCGGTGGTTCGCAACCACTCAGGTTATAGCGCTGCCAGGTCGACATCAATCAGAGGACAGAAGTAGGTTGTAGATGTTTGGCCGCATCTACATGAGTGNTCAAAATATATTAATATCCTACAAAACATAGAGATTTAATTAGATAATTCTTTAAAATATGTGAGAATAAGTGCCATTTTGAATGATGAAAATTGTGTAAATTGGGCACTTATCAGCGCCCTGGTCCATTAGTTAGCCGGCACGCATGAGAGAGTCTCAAAGTTAGCATGCATAAAGTATGAAATGAATGAATATGAAATGGTATGATGAATGGGCATGTAATGTATAAGTATAGGATAATGTATACGAGCATATGTATGAAGTAAATACCATCAAGAGAACGCTCGAGACGGATATGTATGTACGCAAGAAAAGTTAACAAGCACGAGAAATTAGATAAGCAAGACTAGTTCCCCAGTCACCTAGTAAAGTAGATAAAGCCGTTCAGGACCTTAGGCCAGATAATAATCAGTAGGATGTTAGTATGCATGTTCACTTAGAAACACCTGAGTGGCCTGGTTGATAAGTGAGAAAAAGAGATCCCCTACGCTAAGGTTAACTACTGAGGACGACTGTTCTCACCCCCACTCGCTTATGCTTCCAGGAGCAGGCGAAGATTATGAGGGCTACGAGGAGCCCTATGAGGAGCTGCATGTGGAGCAGTGGAGGACCGAGGACCAGCCCGTCTAGCTTGGCATCAGATGGACATTTTGCTATATTTTGATATATTCTGATATGTATTTTGATGTATTTGGCTTGTATATGTAAACTATTATGATACTCTGTTGGTTGTAATTTGTGATGGACCAAATACTTGTTTATGTAATTATTTATGCCAGTAATGATTATTACTTTTAAGCTTCAGCTCTATCGTTTGTATTATATGCTTTGATTCACGGCTCATACTTTGCAAATAAAGTAACAAATAGAAAAGTTTTAAAATGGTCCATATTTTCCTTAATCTTGTATTTTCAAAAGATAATAAATAAAGGACTATAAGTAATCCCACCAAATGATTAACAACCTAGTGAGCATTGCATACTACTCAAGGGTATGTAGTTAGCTAGGGTGTTACACAATGCAAATGAAAAGTTTAAAAGTTGGTCCCTATTTTCGTAGCAACTATTTTCGAAAGATAACGATGGGCTAAGGTATTCCCACCAGGTAGTAAACAACCTAGTGAGCTTGCGTACGACTTAAGCGTATGCAGTTAGCTAGGGTGTTTCACCTAGGGTGTGACATCACTAAGTCCCCTAATAATGATAATGATGACAATAAGTACACCTCTGGTAGCGTCGATAGGGATGCCAATGGTGGAAAGCTCCCTTGGTAGCGTCGATAGGGCATGCCAACGGGAAAAATGTTTTCCTAGTTGTGCGGGGAGCCAGCAGGAAAAACAAGTTGAACCTTGGGATTATCCCATTCGAAACAGAAGAATGGATATTCCTATCGTGAGTGATGATATTTCGTGGGATGCAGAACCTCTCAGGTTAAGCGCAGCCTGATACTCGCGATACTGAGATAAAAAGTAGCTTGTATCAGTAAGGCCACCGCTATGAGGGGGTGGAACTTTAGTATGTGAACTATGTGATCTATTTGATATATAACTGTACATAAGTGGATGTGCGCAGAAGCTTATAATTAAAATGGGCACGATTATAAGTGGACGCAAGCTGAAGCTTATTATATGACATTATGTGACTTAAGGATTAGACTAGAGAACAGATGAATTAGATAATGAAGAATAGGTTCCCCGATCACCTAGTAAACTAGATAAAGCTGCTCAGGCTTAGTATGGATCTTAATAATTAGTAGGGACATAGTATAACTGTGACAGCTAGAGACCCCCTGAGCGACGAAATCATAACGGAGGTGAACATAAGTTACGAGACTAGAGGTTTCCCACTGAGAACACTGTGTTCTCACACCCGCTCCTTTGTGGTTCCAGGAAAACAACAATGGACCCTTCTGTAGCAGAGCCAGATACATTAGAACAAATCACTATGCTGGTGGATCCGACCACTGGCAATGTGATCGAGACTCAAGTGGATCCTCCCACGGCCATGTCAGGGATTTACCGGCTAGATTACGAACTCGTCGTGGATTTTGGACCTCCGAATAGTTCTTCTCCAGAGCCACGGTTGGAGTTATCCTTGGTGCCTGAAGATCCTGCTCGTCAGCCTGTTATAGCTCCAGTTGACGATACCGAGCCAGCACCCTACGATAAGGATGTGGAAATAGACCCACACTCTGTTTCTCTCGTACCAAGCACATGACGGTGCGCCAGAAAAAGAGTCCCACGCATTCATACAGTCCATCTAGCAAGGCGTGCTTATGACCACGAGGCGGGACCTTCGAGGAGTAAAGCCGAGCCTTCTAGAAGTCCACCCAGTTTGCCTACTCCCACGAGTGCACCCACTACCTTGGAGGAGGAGGAGCCAGAGGAAGATGACTCGCCTGTCCCTACACCCACCGAGGCAGAAGACCCAAGTGAAGATGACCCAATAGAGGAGGATCCTGAGGAAGAACACCCAGAGGAAGACCCTCAGGAGCAGGGTGACCAACGCTGACTCCACTGGCAATCCAGAGGGGACAACGGAACTTGAAGAGGATAGTCACCCTATAGCATACCTCCACTAGGAACTCCAGGAACCAGGAAGTAGTCAGAGAGAGAGAGATGCCCTACCTATGGCACTAGGTTAGCATAGGTGAACTCAATGGAGTAGTCTCCATCAGTCCTTAGCCATAGCTTGTACTTGTCAGCTTAATGTAAAGAAGTTGGTATATGTGTACATGTATTATATTACTATGTAAATTATGAAATGTGAATGAAGCTGTGAAGGACCGCTTGTTTGTTATGTACTTACCTCCTTAAGAAATACTCCGCCATAAATGATGCACTATATTGTCTATCCTTTATACTCACTGTTCAATTATAAGTTAAGGCTCATATTTTACACTATAATACGTATAAAGAAAAATTGAAATTGGTCCATATTTTTGGGTAACTATACTTTTGAACTCATAAGTGGGACTAAGTACGATCCCAACCAAACTAGATAACAACTTATCGAGCGAGTTTGCGACTTAAGCCTGGACTAGCTAGCTAGGGTGTTTCACTGTACGTATTCACGGTGTGTCAAAAATTGATGCAAAGTTATCAATACTTGTAAAAATTACTATAAACAATATTATTTGTTAGTTTTTCAAACACATTTTTGTTCCATCAAAATCACACATTCTTTTCATCAAGTCAAACTCTCTCTCCTTTGCTTTCACTCTTCCACTTCTGCTTGTAGTTCACTCTACACGTAGGTACAAATATGATAAAAAAGGTATCGACATTTTAATATATATATATATATATATATATATATCTACATTTCAAAAAGGATCAACATATTAAAAATATATTAACTTTGCAAAAAAAATGTATCAACATATTACGACAATACCAACATCTTGGTACCTTTTTTTTACTACGAACATTGATACCTTATTATTCTGTTAACACTTGTGTGATGTAAAGACATGATGCATTTTTCATAAACGTTGATTTTTTTTTTCATAATTGTTGATACTTCTTTTATTATGTTGATACCCTGGTAATGATACTTGCATGCTATAAAGACATGGTGATACATTTTACTATAAACATTGATACATTTTTTTATAAGCATTAATGCATTTTTTATTATGTTGAAAAGCTCACGTAATATAAAGATAAAGTAGGGAGGGTGAGACCAATAGAGAGAGTGCGATTTGATGAAAATAATGTGTTTATATTAAATTTTTATTGTATTTTGTGGTTTTCATATGATGTCACTTGTTAAGAGTATCTTGTATTTAGGGTGTACAAAAAATAATTTTATTTTATATAAGGTGAATAACTTATTTGGGAAATTATATAATTGTTTAAGGGTTACAGCCACTTACCACTTAGACCAAACCCCATTGCTTAGTCTCTGACGTGTGTATTCCTCTTCTCAATAAAAAAACCATCACGTAAATAAGTAATTTGACTTAATAATTCTAAACGGCCAAAACGGTCTCATGAAAATTGTCTTTCCATTTTCTTAATTGTTGATAACGAATTTGTTGACTGGTAGTTGTATACCCGGTGCCTCCCTCTTCTGAACATTAAAACTTCCTTCCTCTGACCAAACAATACGCTGCTTGGAATTTGTCAATTCATCTTTGCCTTCTTTCCTCCTCTCATGTCTGTGTCTATCCCAAGTCTCTTAGTTGTTCCGAATATGACGCTTCACCACGCGGATCTCTTCCATACGAATACCATACCCCCTCCTCCTACAAATAAACCAACCCAACATATACAACGCCAAAATCAATTAATTGATTTTACACGTGACAATATAAAAGATTGTTAAAACATAGTCCTTTACTTATAGCTAATACGATCTGCTGAATATCCTACTTGTAATACCGTTTTCAATTTTCAAGTCTTGCCACAATTGAAAAAGAAAAAAAGAAAAGAAATGGCAGGAGACACAGATTATGAACGGATGTTAGAGGAAACACCAACCTGTCAGGTTCACAAACTTCTGTAACATCCTAAATTTTTCCCCTTATGAAGATTTCGCATAATTCATAATTTTACATAATTAATAGTATATTAGAGGCGATTATTTGGACTGGAAAAATTAATTATAAGATTTATTTCTTCCAAACGCCAGTCAAAATAATTGTTTCATAATCTCGCGAGATGCCGCGAGGTCCGTGCCAATTTTCGGCCAAATCTGAAATGTCGTCAGATCCCAAAGGTATCTGTAAAATATACTCTCACAGAGATATGTTCATAAATACCTTAACCTGGCATACCATTATGACCAGAAAAATTAGTAGATCGCGGATATGTGTTCGGTATATTTTTAGGATATCCGTACACGAGCGAATAATGACCAAACGCAATCAAACGTGATCGAAACTGGCCGGGAGGCCTTAATCCTTATATTCAGCAGAAGATATTTTCAAAGATAATAATTTAATAATATAATTAACCAAATAAAATAAAGAAAAAAGAAAAGAAAATGGAGGAACAGTGGCCAACCTTGTTGGCTAGCTATAAATAGCCAACGATGGTAGCCACTTTGCTGCACAAAATTTTCATAAAAGTTACTTTGCCGGTTCCGTTCGTGCACATCACGGTTACGCTGCCAAACTCAGGAAAATTGGAGAAGCATACCAACGTGAAGAGGATATTTTTGTCATTACTTCTACCGATTCAGAAAGCGCTTAGGAATGGGTAACCCTAGACCCAATGTCTATGTGGATTTTTATGTGTTTATATCTCAGAAACTAATTTAGAAAATATTATGTGAAAAATACAAAGATCAAGCTGTGAAAATGATTTTGAGTAGTTTTGATGTTAGAAAAATATAACTATACTAGTTAGAAAAAGATCATAACTGAATCTTAGGGAACAATGACAGGTCTTATAAGGCTCCGGCCCCAGAGGGTCGGATGTGCCTTAAAGTACATAGTTATATGATTAGGAATATCCCCTTCTCTTGGCACGCCCAACTGACAAGCCCCTCACCAGTTCAGCAAGATGGATTGGTTATGAAATGCAGGCATAGGCCTGACTACCATAACACAGGCACATGCCTGACTATGATACCATAGGCACAAGCTTGACTATGAAGGCACAGGCCTTATTACGATGATTACAGGCACAGGCCTAGCTTAATAATGGTCCCATTAAATGAACAAACAACGTTATACGAGGTGGAGTCACAGGGCCGACCCTCGAGTCTACCCTTGATCGATTCACAGGTCGATCCCTTGCCATCCCCTCAGTTGGGTGGTTGTACCTATCGTTACTCGATGTCTTCCTCCTATGAGCTTTAAGTGGCTAGCTACTACACTAGTCAAGAGTACTGCTGGGTCGTCAACGATAGGAAATGCAAAGAGGTTGTAGCCGCGGCCACGATTACAAAGGTGAAAGGACTAAGAAGGATGCAGCCATAGGGCGCGTAAGAGAATCCCAGATCCCCCTCATGCATAGGCTATGTGATGTATGTATAGATATGTAAGTATATATATGTGTGTGTGTGTAAGTATGTATACGTAAATATGTAAGTATGTACAAGCACGAGAACCTATAATTAGGTAAGCAATACTAGATCCCCCGATCACCTAGTAACGTAGATAAAGCTGCTAGGGACCAGTATGACTAATAATAATAATTAGTAGGGACTATAGTATGCATGTGCACCTGGAGATCCCCTGAGCAGCCTGGAGTATAACTGAGTAAAACGGAAGTTCCCAGTAGTAAGGTTTTACCCACTGAGAACATCTCGTTCTCACCCCCACTCATTATGACTCCAAGGACATACTACGGAACTTACTACGAGGACCCTGCCGAGCCACACAAGGAGCTGTGAAGGGCAGTAACAGGAGGTGGACCCCATGCGACCAAATTCAGCAAGAGTTTTGCCAAGGGCTAAGTGAGAGATGTTCCAATTAGCCCTTATGTTTTGCAGACGCGTATTGTATTTGGACAAACTTGATCAGTGTGTAGCACTTATAGTAATAATTAACTATATGACTTCTTGTAAGTCTATGTGATGGACCGCATGACTACTTATTTATCTGTTTTGGATATAGAACGGGAAACTGCTAACCCCAAGGGCTCTATCGCTTGTATTAAATGCTCTATCTCACGCATGGCTCCTATTTTATGAAATAAACTATGGAAGAAAAGTTTAAAATCGGTCCGTATTTTCATGAGTAAGTATTTTGAAGAATAATAACGGACTATAAGTATTCCCATCAATTGGTAAATAACCTAGTGAGCATTGCGTATGACTTAATTTTAAGCAGTTAGCTTGGGTGTTACAATTGGTATTAAAACAGTTTGGTCCAAGAGAGCCTGAGGACTGAGCTGCACTATGCTTTCGAGCATGATTAACGGTGTATGCCCCACTAAGTTGTATGTGCTGAACAGATGTGCACTAGCTTTTCTTGAGACTGGTCAACTTCGGATTTTTGCAGGTGCAATTGCTCAAACATGCCACCAAGAAGGGATAATACATGTAACATCTCGCTTTTTCCCTTAGTAAAATGTTTCGCAAAAATAAATATAAAATAATTCCTAAATTATGTCAGGAATGTGAGAATAGGAGTTTTAGGTTAAGAACATCCCTAGAACATAGGGTTTTGTCGTTACGCGAAATTCCACAGACAGCAGAAGGACTATGTCCGATCACTGGAATTTCCTGACGCATCAAAGATATTTGTAAAGAATACTCCTCCGGAGAAAAATTCACAAATGCCTTTAGTTGACTTAAATTCCATGTTAAGGAAAATTAGGGGATGCGGCGGTATGATCGGAATATTTTTCGAACTACCATGCGCGGTGCACCGGGACAGTGAACGACCAAACACGAGCAAACGGGACTGGGAGGCACCAAAATCTGAATACCCCACATGATGCAATCAGAATTTTGGGGAAAGAATAATAAAATAAAGGTTACTATTCATGGATGTGACCTTTTATTTATCTACCCTAATTAATTAATTAACTAATTAAATTAATAATGGCATAATGGTAATTTTGAGAAAGGGCAAAATGGGAAAATGGGGAAAGAATTTCGTGGCTATAAATAGCCATGCCACTACTGAAATTTCCTGACGCATCAAAGATATCTGTGAAGAATACTCCTCCGGAGAAAAATTCACAAATGCCTTTAGTTGACTTAAATTCCATGTTAAGGAAAATTAGGGGATCGCGGCGGTATGATCGAAATATTTTTCGGACGACCATGCGCTGTGCACCGGGACAGCGAACGACTAAACACGAGCAAACGGGACTGGGAGGCACCAAAATCTGAATACCCCACATGATGCAATCAGAATTTTGGGAAAGAATAATAAAATAAAGGTTACTATTCATGGATGTGACCTTTTATTTATCTAACCTAATTAATTAATTAACTAATTAAATTAATAATGGCATAATGGTAATTTTGAGAAAGGGCAAAATAGGAAAATGGGGAAAGAATTTCGTGACTATAAATAGCCATGCCACTAGCCCATTGAACTCATATTCAAGCCCTCTTGGAAGAGCTGAAACTCTGCTCGTGTATGCTGCAGTCACGCTACTGAAGCCCGACGAAAGCTAGGAAAGCGCTCTGTGCTTGGAGGACTACTCTCCCACACCTTCCTCATCATCCAACCAGCTCTTAAGAAGTGGGTAACTTAGGCATACTCACCTCCTTGGTGTTCTTGAGTTCTTTGTGCGATCATGTGTATGCATGTGTTGTAACACCCTCGCTAGCTAGCCTACGCTTAAGTCGCAAACTCGCTGGCTAAGTTGTTATCTACTTTGGTGGGGAAAGTACTTAGTCCCATTTATGTAGTAAAATATTGGTACCCAAAGTATGGACCGATTCAAAACTTTATTTGTACGTCACATAGAGTATACTAGGAGCCTTGTCGTGTTAGAGCATACATTGCGCGCGAAAACATAGAATGCTTAATTAATAGTAGAGAGATATAATCAACATATGTCAAGATAACAAACAACGGTCCATTATGCATTCATAGGCAGGTACATAAGTAATATTATAAGTATGAAATACAAATACTACATAGAAGTACATATACACATATACAATCCTCTAGCTAACTGCCTAGTCTTCCGTTGTCTTTCTTGGGTATGGCTCCTCCTCATGCGGCTCCCTTCCTTGTTCCTCGTCAAATCCTGGAGTCATGGATGAGTGGGGTGATAACATAGCACTCTCAGTGGGAAACCTTAGGGATTGGGGAACTTCTTATTCTCATTCACGCTCCAGGCCGCTCAGGGATTTCTAGGTGTCACTGTTATACTATATCCCTACTAGTTATTAAAATCCATACTAAGCCTGAGCAGCTTTATCTAAATTTACTATGTGACTGGGGAAACCTATTCTTCATTAACTAAGTCATATATTCTCTATCTTATTTCCTAAGTCACATATGATCACATACTTCACATAGTAAGCTTCAACGCACGTCCACTTATAACCGTGCCCATTTTAATTATAAGCTTCTTCGTACCTCCACTTTTGTACAATTGTATATCACTTAGAGCACATTCGTACCTCCACTTTTGTATAATTGTATATCACTTAGAGCACATACTCAAGCTCAACCCCCTCATGGTGGTGGTCATAACTGGCACAAGCTAAGTTTGTCTCAGTATCGTAAGGACCAGGCAGCACTTAACCTGAGTGGTTCTTTTTTCCACGAAATATCATCGCTCACGATACGAGTATCCATCCTTGTACTAGGGATGGCGAGGAGATCTACCACCGTCCTTGTGCTAGAGACGAGGTAATCTCAGGGTTCAGCTTGCCTTTCCTGCCGGCTAGTGGCACAGCTAGGAAAAGATTGGTTTCCTTTAACATCATTTTCCTTCATTTCCTTTTAGGGACTTAGTGACGTCACGCCCTAGGGTTTCTTTTACTTTCCTTTCCTTTCCTTTCCTTTCATTAATGACAGATCCTCATAATCAATCTTTAAAGCATTTCTTTCATCATTCATCATCAATTTTCAATAATAAGAAACTTACTTTATGTTCCAAAATCATTTTCGTCATAAAGCCAACATAGTTCTAACAATTAGCTCATGAATCACAAAGCAAGCATAAACTCACATAGTTATGTAACACATAACACATAGAACATACATAGCTCAACATCTCATGCTCAAGCATTTCCTAAACATTAACAAACATATCCAGTAGTTATTCTAAAAATCATCAAGCATGCATATGTTTTCTGTTAGAAATTAGTGATAAGAACCGGAGAAGTCCAAGACCTTACCCCAAGGTTTTTGATAGTCCTAAGATCATTTTCCATGCTTAGAAATTCAGATTTTAATCCTAACCTCACAAAATTACTGTTTTGCCCTTTTCCCAAAACTGTTATGTCGACCCATAAACGCTCTGTTTTCTTTGGAATTTTAGTTCTCGAAAACCCGATGGACTCAAGACTTGCCTTAAGGTTTTTGATAGTTCTAAACCCATATTTTCTGAAAACCAACCCAGTTTTTCAGTCCCAAGACGTGAAATTCCCGTTTTGCCTTTTTTCTTAAAAATCCTTTTTCCACCTATTTGCTGAGAAATTCATCGGGGACTCCAAAAATCATAAAACTTGACATCCCCACTCAATTTTTCATGTATAGTCTAAAAATAACATTGGTTTTTCATGATAAAATCTCAGCATACAGATCCCTTCAAATTCGTGTCATATACCTATTTTTGTCTCAGGCTTTCCTAAATACTGACAAAATCACATACAACACCAGCAGATCCAGACAATCATCAACAACATATATATATATATATATATACCAAGGTCACATAAAAGGCATCCTAACAGAAGATATATCTAACATAAAACATCGCACAAACATCATCATACATCTTAAATCACATAAACAGTGATCATGTCAGTTTACCCACTTTTCCCGGTTTCGGTGTTTGCTGCGGACTTCTAACTTGCTATGATGCCTCTTAACTCCTCTTGGGATGAGTTTCTTCAATATTTCTCTAGGTATTTTGATGACTTTTTGTAGGTTAAGGTTAGGGAATTTGTGAAGGATCTGGACTGGGTTTGCCGTAGAAAGTGTCTGGGTTTTCGGTTGGACACAATAACAGTTGATTGTGTAATTGGACAAAGCTTTGGCAAGGTTTTCTAATTTCTACCCAAAATTTTCAGACTTGGGGCTATTTGTAGGCCTCTTGGCCGAAATTTTTCTTCCAATTTTGCCCTTGTGGTAAAATTACCAAATTGCCCTTATGAGTCATAAAGCTTTATGTCATTTTCATGACTCACCATACGACTCACCCACCTTTTTGACTTCTTTGACCAAACTTGGGCCATTCTTGGCCATGTGATATGCTTGTCTCTTGGCCACTTGTGTGGTCGAGAATTAAAGGGCCTCTGACAGATCAATTTTGATCCGATTTTATCGTTCTCTGTCCCAGTATTTCGTGTATGGCTAATCTAAAAATATTTCGGTCACGTCCCTGTGATCCCCTAATTTTCTAAGGAAGGTTCTAGGTTCATTTAAGGTGTTTGTGAATTCTTATCTGTAGCCATACCTTTTATGGATACTTTGGACGCTCGGTTGTATCCAGACGGCCGAAAGGGTTTGTTCTAGTGTCTGCGGAATTTTGAGAAAACGTACAAAACTATTTCTACAGAAGATTTTTAATCCTAAGAGTTCATGATTCTAATGAGTCAATTGAAATTAGAATTATCTTAGACAATTATCTAGCAAAATTCCGCTAAGGAGAAAGCGGGATGTTACATGTGTGCTTGTGGATGGTTGTATTATGCTAAGTAGACATAGTGATGCATGTAGATGGTTAGGATGATTTTAGGTGGCTAGTGATGGATGAAATGATGTGTTCTAAACCTTGAAGAAGTATGAAATTTGGTTAAGAAAAGTTAAAGAAAGCTAGCCAAGCCTCGGGTTACAGGTGCTTGAAGCCCCAGGGCGCTGAGCGGCCAAGCCAAGGCGTTGAGCTGCCTGGGCTGTTCCTGAAACCTATTGCATGAAGAGGTTACGTGATGAAAGGTCCAGGGCTAGGGTGCTGAGCGACTTGTGACCTGGATGCCACGTAAGCTTGGATAAGGATGGCCCAGAACTTGAGGGGGCTCAGGGAAGCGCTAAGTGGCCACAAGGGTGCGCTGAGCGGGCAAGGCAGGGTTCTGAGCGGCCTGAGAACCCTAGGACCCTAACTAGACTTATCCAAAATGGGCTAAGAAGAAGTAATCAGTTCATGGAGCCACATCATTTCATCTGCATCCCTTGACGCCAACTAAGAACGACAAAGCATGAAAAGACTACCGACACTGAAGAAGTGCATGCATCATGAGGAATGGTTGCTGTTAAGGGTAGAGCAACTATAGATAACTAGTAATGAATGACCAAATGGGCAAAGATGATAATTGAATATAGGGAACTGATGAATTCTTAAGAAAGCCCAACCCTGAGGGTCGGTATACCTTGAAGAAAATACCTAGTTATATAATAGGACATCCCTCTCTTGGCACGTCATACCGGATAAGTCCCTTGCTAGCCCCGCAAAAAGGATTGGCTTACGATTATGACATGGAGGCTTTGACCTAAACGCAGGTTTCAATCTGGTACGCGAGAAAAGAAAGTAACGAAAGAAAGTAACTCTTGAGCTTTTACGTTATGACGTTCAAAAGACGAGTCATATGTCCTCGAAGGTTGGATATCCAAGAGGAAGAAAGAAAAATATGCCCCCAAATGTGGCGGAGGTTGTCCCCCAGACGTGGACAAAGAAAAAAGGAGAGATTGTCCCCCAGACGTGGACAAGCGAGCCTCGCTCCTAGTGTTACCACAAGGGTACACTCCCGCCATTCTACTAGCAGAATGGTTGTAAGCGCGTTGTAGCTGGAAAAAGGGATGGCGATCCCACAGTCTACATGGGAGTGGCGGCATCCAGTAACGAAAAGGATGAGCCATAGGAGCGTAAGAGAAACCCTTGCCCTCATGCATGATATGTTTGTGATGGATGTTGATGTGTATAATATGGATTTATTAAGTAACCGTCCACTAACACGCACGAGACGGTCTATGTAGTACTGTGAGTAAAGATAACAAGCGCGAACACCTAGGTAAGTCAAAGATTAGTGATCCCCATCACCTAGTAACGTAGATAAAGCTGCTCAGGACCTTATGCCAGATAATAATCAGTAGGGAGTCTAGTATGCATGAACAGCTAGAGAACTCCTGAGTAGCTGGAATCATAATCGAGTTAATCAACCCTCACCAACCTATAGCTATCCACTAGGAACAATGAGTTCTCACCCCTACTCGCTTGTGATTCCAGGAGAGTAGCATGAGCCTTCTGCCGAAGAAGCGGAAGATACTCCGCAGCAAGATTAGAATTCGAGACCCTGAGACAGGGGACGTCGCAGAGACATGGACGTATCTCATTGTGGAGTGCCCTAGCCCTCTGTGGACATCACTAGTAGCCCCCGCAGGCCCAGGATCATCATCCGGACCCCATCCTCATTGATGTTGAGCAGGAAAAACCTCCTCCCTACGAGAAAGACGTAGAGATTGACCCGAATTCCTGGCCGCACGGACCTCCGAGACAGCTGTATCACCGAGGAGCCCAGAAGATAGTCATTTTTGTCTACGACTGACAGTTCGTGCCACGCGCCAATGATGACGAAGTCGGCCCCTCCACAGTGCACAGGGATAGGCCAGCCATCCCGAAAATTCCCCCGACTGAAGCGGATGAACCAGCGAAGGATGACACGATGAGTGAGGACTCACCGAAAGAAGAGGAGGACGAGGAGGAAGAAGACCCTGACCTTGAGCCTGAGGAGTAATGTTGGAGCACCCCCATGATCAATTGACGTCTCTTGCGACCATTTTGCTAACCTGCACTGCCATCACACTTTTTGTCTAACGATATAAATATGTATATACCTGTTGTTGTATTGTTTGTACTTTCTAGGATTAATGTATCTGTACAAATAGATATGTGTAAGGTTGTACAATAATTGTACATTAATGGTTAAGGGACCTAGTGTTTGTACTGTATGCATGGATGTCTGCTGATTCTATTATAGTTCTATTGTCCGCCTACTATAGTTCCATAAACGCACGTACTGAGCCTAAGATGTAGCTCTCATGCGCCTGGCTCCTAGTTGAAATATAAAAGTAACATCAGGTGCAAAGGAAGGAAAAAAAATAGGGGTCCATATTTTGAGATAACAAAACTATTTTCCATCAATAGCTAGGGACTACGAGTATGCCCACACAACAAATAACAACGTAGCGGACGCGGATTATGACTTAAGCATACGCTGCTACCTAGGGTTTTACAATACACCTCGCGAACCTGTCGTCTCAGATCTTGCAATGATACTACGAGAGATGGCCCAAGCCACTTAGGCACAGGCCCAGGCTACCACACAGATGGCGGCTACTACAGCTCAACTCAACGCCCCCCCCAAATGGCTCAAAAGATTAAGGCCCTGGGGTACCGGGACTTCACCCGAGCCAACCCACCTGTGTTCGAAGGTATGATGGATCCTGACTTGGTCCATGGATGGATCAAGAAAATGGAGCAGATTTTTGAGGATGTCCCATGCACGGACTTTCAAAAAGTCAAGTTCGTGTCAAGGAAGTTAAAGGGAGCAGTCGGGGAATGGTGGGACATGACTAAACCAGCTTTTGGATAGGATGAGGTGCTGATTTCTTGGGATCAGTTTAAGGCAATGTTCATGGATAAGTATTTCCCTCGGGAGTTACAAGACCGAAAGGAGGCAGAATTTCTAGAGCTCAAATAAGGGACGATGATAGTCGCGGAATACAAAGTGACATTTGAGAGACTTTTTCGATACTCTCGAACGTATAAACTCTATCCAGATGAAGATTGGAAGTGCGGGAAATATCAACGAGGATTGAAGCCAGAACTGTGAGTGTTCCTGAATGTGTCGGGCGTACAAGATTACGCCACATTGGTGAATACATGTCTAGCACAGGAGGAAGCCAACAGGGACTTAGTGGAGGTACGCAGTGAGCAGAATAAGAGAAGGTTTGAGGAGGCAGGAGGCTCGTAAGCGGATCAAAGGAAAAGGGGACCTTTTCAGGCTCCATTCATAAGTAGGGTCAGGGGTCAGTACCCCAGAGGCAATAGTAAGGGGTTTGAAGGCCCTAGAATTAGCCACGACCAGGACCACCAGCAACGAGACCCCAACCACAAGGGGGTGCCTCGAGTTACAACACGCAGGAACCCCGGCCATTGTGCCCGAAATGTCAAAAGCCGCACTCAGGTGAATGTTTGGCAGGTCAGAACGTAAGTTTTAAGTGCGAAAAAGGCGGTCACTTTGCTAGGGACCGTAGGGTGGCCCTACCCGTACCCCAACATCAAGGTCGAGTTTTCACCATGGCAGCAGAGGAAGCCCAAGACGAAGAAGGTCTGGTGCAGGGTAAGTGTCCACTCAAGGGCAAGCTTTTAAATGTCTTATATGATTCCGGAGCATCACACTCCTTTATATCGGAGGATATTGCGAAGGAGCTAGACTTGTCCTTCACAGTGCTTCCCTACACGCTGAATGTATCCACACCCACTGCATCGTCGGTAACAACGCGTCGAGCGTGTCTTAAGTGTGCGCTGCAAGTGCAGAAGAGAATGTTTGTAGCAGACTTAATTTGCCTTCCCCTGGTAGGATTAGATATAATACTAGGGATGGATTGGTTGAATGCTAATCAAGTGGTCTTGGATTGCGCCAAGATGATGGTAACCTTTCCTCTGGTGGTCTCAACCACAACAACCTCTAAGGAGGAATTGGTACCCTTGTATTACTGCCCAGTGGAGAATCAGAGGTACATCCTCATAACCTCAATAGAGGTGGACATAAAGTAGGAGCTCACACAGATTCCTGTAGTATGCGAGTACTTGAGCGTGCCAGATATGGGTATCCCAGAGTTTTCCCCGCAAAGAGAAGCAGAATTCTCCATTAGTTTGGTTTCGGGAGCTGTACTAATTTTGATGGCACCATACTGTATGTCCACGGTAGAGCTGCAAGAACTGAAAAAGCAGTTGGAGGAACTACTGGAGAAACGGTTTATTTGAACTAGTGCATCGCCATGGGGAGGTTCAGTCTTATTTGTGAAGAAGAAGGATGGCTCGATGTGACTATGCGTCGATTACCGGCAATTGAATAAAGTTATCATCAAGAATAAGTATCTAATGCTAAGGATAGATGACCTGATGGATCAACTAAGAGGCGCTAAGGTGTTCTCTAGGATTGATCTATGATCTGGCTACCATCAGATATGGGTCATAGATGATGATATTCCAATGATAGCCTTCAGAACTCGTTACGGCCACTATGAGTTCACCGTGATGTTGTTCGGGTTGACTAAAAACCCTACGATCTTCATGGATTATATGAACCAAACCTTCTGAGCCTACCTGGATGAATGCGTGATAGTCTTTATTGATGATATTCTAGTGTATTCTAAGACAGAGGAGGATCACGCTAAGTATCTCAGGTTGGTTCTGGATATCTTGAAGGAGAAGCATTTGTATGCTAAGCTTTCTAAATGCGTGTTCTGGACCAATGAGGTGAATTTCTTGAGACATGTAGTGTCAAAACAAGGAATCTCAGTAGATCCAAGCAAGGCAGTAGCAGTAGAGGATTGGGAAAGACCCACCTCAATTACAGAAATTCGAAGTTTTATGGGCTTTACGGGCTATTATCATAGTTTCATTAAGCGGTTTTCTCGAATTGCACTACCCCTTACCAAGTGTTGAAAGCTTTGTACACTTTCTCATTGTCTTATATACATCCTTCTTTACAGCTTTTAGATCCTCAAGGAATCCAATTGCAGTATAGTCGGGTATAGTCGTATCCACATAGAGTTACACAAATACCGTTCTTGCATTTGTTAATTAAGC
This sequence comes from Nissolia schottii, assembly GCA_003254905.1. Classification (NCBI taxonomy): domain Eukaryota; kingdom Viridiplantae; phylum Streptophyta; class Magnoliopsida; order Fabales; family Fabaceae; genus Nissolia; species Nissolia schottii. The sequence continues at coordinate 78,672 of QANU01091849.1, read as the reverse complement.
AATGAAGTGAAGGATTGGTAGTTTGATTTTTAGATAAATAAATAAACAAGATAAAAGATAAATGGGCAACAAATCAGAGGTTGATCAAGGAGCTTGTTGGGAATTGAATCCTACTATAGTTTCATATATCCATTTACTCAATACATTAGAATTACCATTTCTTTGATTTCTCGCCACCAGTTCTTAACTTGTTCATCTCTCTCGAGCATGAAAAGATCATTAGGTTTCCTTTATTATGCTGTCAATTTCTTGCACAAACTTAACAAAGTAAACCAGCGTTATTTCAGATGTTAAAACGACTAATAACCCTAACTCTATCTCTGGCAATTAGGTTTATCAGATGAATTGATTTAAGTCCAACTTTATGATGTCGTTCTCACGCACAACCATGCAGTTTGAAATCATGCTTTAGGTAGCTAATCTAAAACAAGCATTAAGCGTAAAATCGATCCATGCAAATCATAGAAAGTGATAGCTTCATTAATGCAAAGGTTTATGGATACAATCATCCTCTAATAGTCATCAAAATCCCAACAACAAGAGGACTAGAAACCCATCTTACAAGAGAGAATCTCAGAGGCAAGGTGATGGACGCTTACCATGACACGTTCTCACGTTGTCATGACAACGACCGCCGTGCTTCCTTGATCACTCTTGGCTCCTTCACTAGTCTCTTCTTTGTTGCTAATTAACCCTAAATTTTGAAGTACAAGTCGAAAAATATAGGGGAGAGGTTTGTAAGAAAAGAATACTGAAGTGTGAGCCTCAAGCCTCTATTTATAGGCCAAAATTCACCAGGTATGCTCAGTGACCTCAGGGCACTGCTGAGCGGCGCAACTTTCTTCACCGCCAAGTTTTATCCTCTGCGTGGTGGCTCTGCTCTGACATTATCTGTTAGAGCCGCTGAGCGGCGTGCGGCATGCTGAGCGGTGTCAGAACAGGGTGGCAGGGTGAAATACCCCTAGCTAACTGTTTACCCGTACGTAGTAAACAATGCTCACTAGGTTGTTTTCTGCTTTGGTTGGGATTACTTTTAGCCCCTACTTTTAGCTTTACAAATATTTCTTACTTGAAAATATGGACCAATTTGGAAATCATTTTGTTACTGTATCAGTTTGTAAATTAGGAGCCGTGTGTGATCCAGGAAACATACATATACAAACGCTAACGCACCTGGCAGATAAGGTGGGGATAAGCTGGAGGAGTATAAATATACATATAAGCATAATCAAGGTCCATCATGTAATTACACATTTCTTATTAATAATTAATTACACAAACAGTTATCAAGAGTCATGGATCCTAGTACAAAATATCTATCAACCTATTACAGACATCTTCACTTGGCTTCAGTCGGGAACTGTTCTGCTACGGTCACTCGTCAATTCCTTCACTTTGCATACCTGGACCCATAAGGAGTGGGGGTGAGAACAGTAGGTTCTCAGTGGGAGTTCCTCGCGGTATCTATCATTCATTACTCCGTTATCTTCAGGCCACCAGGAATACCTCTAAGTGTCATGCATACTAATACCCCTACTGATTATTGTCTTTGCCTAAGTCCTGAATGGCTTTATCTACTTTACTAGGTGACTGGGGATCTAGTCTTTCTTATCTAGGTTCTCGTGCTCATTAACTTTACGTTACTGCTAAAGACATAATATTTGTCTCGGGACACTCCCTTGACGATACATAATGCATAAACATATATAAATACATACATACTTGCATACATACATACATTCATGTCTTTGCTCATACTTGTAAATACATAGTGCATGGGGGAACTCTGGGGATCTCTTACGCATACCGGCTTACCCGGGTTAGCGTCCTTCTTCTTCTTAGTCCTTCCACCCATGTAACCGTGGCCTTCGGTTACAACCTCCTTCTATTCCCTATCATGATGACCCGGCAGCGCTTGAACCGGAGTGGTAGCTAACCACGTTAAGCTCATAGGAGGTAATTCATCATCATGATAAGTACCACCACCCCCCTTACCGGGATGGCGAGGGACCGGCCCTTTGGCGCGATCAGGCGTGGACTCGTTTCTCTTTACTTTAATCTTAGTTCTTTACTTTGGGGTCCCCCGTTCTTTCTTTATTATAGGATTGCTCCTGTTTTCTTTCTTTCAGGCCTTTTCCTGTTCTCATTCTTTCGTACTCCGGTCTCACTACCTGCGTTGTTCATAACCAATTCATCTTGCTGAACTGGCAAGGGGCGTGTCTGTAAGACCCTGCCAAGAGAATAGGGATTTCCTAATCATATAACTACTGACTCTGGCTAAGGCCGTCCGAATCCATGGTGATTCGTCGCCTCGGCTCTACTTTTATTTCCTATGGTTCAATTTTGATCTTCGTTAAATTTTGGCGTAAACGTCTAATTATCTAAGGCCGTTCTAACTCTTACGACGGCCTTTCCTCATGATGCATGCTCATAGTACATAAAGATATACATAACTATGCATGTTGGATCCCATAGAACATTTAAAAATACCAGTATTCAGTAGGCATTCGAATGACTGGAGCTCTAGCATTCGATTGATTCTTTCATTCGAATCCCACAAGGATGCAATCGATTGAAATCCTGCTCAGGCTTTCATTCGATTGAAAGCTCATGCATTCGACTGAAATCCCTTGGGAATTCATTCGAATCCCTTGGGAATTCATTCGAATCCCACAGTAAAAAAAATCGCCCCGAGAGTGAATTCTCCAGGGGTTCACTCCGCGTAACATTTTCATCTCCACAGTGATCCACTCAGTACAGTTATGGTTTCCAAACATCAAAATCATAAAAAATCTAACCTCCCTAACTCGTTTTCTATCATTTGTACAAAATAGTTTTGTATTCACATACACAAAGATGCATATAATTAATCATCAAATAAACCACATAGACAGTGGGCTTAGAGTTACGCACCTCAAAACGAGTTTCTGAACCGGTAGAAATGAAGATAAAAATATCCTCTTCGCGTGGGTGTGCTCATCCTATTTTTTCCGGAGTCTGGCAGCATCACAGCAGCGTGCGAACGGAAAACAAAGGAAAAGGATGAAGCAGCAAGTGAAGCTAAGAGCTTCAGGGGAAATGAATGACAAAATGGCGTCAGGGGGCAAGGAAAGAAAACAACGAAATAGGAAAAGGAAAGCAAAGTGAAGCAAAAGCTTCAAAAAGGAAAATGAATGACTTATGGTGTCAGGGGGAAAGAAAGAAAACAAGATAACAATGAAAAGAATTAAAGATGGATACTTCAGGGGGAAGTATTCGTAGCCCCCCCTTTTCCAACCGCGTTACATACATATACATACATTATATATAATATAATTTATTATATGTATATATATGTTTTGCTCTTTTTTTTTTCTCACCAGGGGATGTATGTCCCCCCCGGGACGTATACATATATATATATATATATATATTTATATATTTATATATTTAATTATTACTATATTATATTATTATAATATATTTTCCAATAATAGATATTATATTATACATATATACGTATATAGTAACAGCAGTGGCCATTCGGCCACTGTTATTGTTTTATTATTATTATAGTATATTATATTAATTTATATTATATTATTATTTTAGGATATATCTTAGTATGTGGATAGCCTTTAAGGCTCCCAGACCGGTTTCGATCACGTTTGATCATTATTTGTTCACGAATAGATATCTTAAAAATATTTTGGGCATATATTCGCAACCTCCCAATTTTTCTAGTATAGTGTTATGTTCGGTTAAGGCATTCGTGAATATATTACCTGGGGGTAATTTTCACAGATACCTTAGCGGCCTACCGAAACTCCGATTTTCGGCGAAATTTAGCACAGACCTCGTGGCATTCCGCGAGATCAAGAAACAATTATTTGACTGACATTTGAAAGCGATTTAATTTTCTAAATAATTTTTCCAGTCCAAATAATCGCCTCTAAGGTGCTTTTAATTAAGCGAATTTAGGTTTTAAGCTAAATCTCCATAAGGGAAAAATTCGGGATGTTACACAGGGCAGCTGTAGAGCTTGCTTCGCAGCTTACTTTCTTCATTCTGAAGCAAGGGTCGCTGAGCGACATTTGAGTATTGTTGAGCGGTGTTAGCGCTGATCGTCCTTGGAATTCCGTTGAGCGGTACTTGTAACACCCTAGGTTAGCAGCTTATGCTTAAGTCATAATCTGCCTATACTAGGTTGTTATCTGCTGTGTGGGAATAGTGATAGTCCCTACTTTACTNGTATTGTTGAGCGGTGTTAGCGCTGATCGTCCTTGGAATTCCGTTGAGCGGTACTTGTAACACCCTAGGTTAGCAGCTTATGCTTAAGTCATAATCTGCCTATACTAGGTTGTTATCTGCTGTGTGGGAATACTGATATTCCCTACTTTACTTCGGAAAATAATTAAGTTAACTGAAAATAAGAACCCATTTTTTTTTCTTTTTAAACATAAGCTATTGTCATGCGTCAAACTAGAGCCATGCTTGCGAACTATCATAAGTCCCAAATAGTCGTATAACAGTTAAATGCGAGCGTCGTCTGTCATACAAGTACATACATAAACAGTAAAGTAAACAGTACCAAGTGGGTCCAACAGATAATGTCATACATGTTAGGCAGTCATATGTACATATCATAAATAATGTACTAGTACATCAAAAGGGCTATACATATCTTCAGCCCGTACATACTATCAGAGCTGTAACATAACATACATCATAATACACATATCACTAGAACTACTAGCAAAAAGATGCCATCTGATGACAGGGTCTGGAATCGGGACTGGTCAGCTCTCCGGCTCATCCTCGCTAGGGTCCTCCTCTGGGTCCTCCTCCGGATCCTCCTCCTCGTCTTCCTGCTCTGGCTCCTCCGGCTCGTCCTCCTCCTCCACGATCTCTATGGGATAATCCTCCTCGGGTGACGAGGGCACAGGTACCTCTGGCGGTCGAAGTCGAATGGAGACTGGATCGACCTCCACGTCCTTCTCGTAGGGAGTGGGCTCGCCATCAGCGGAAGTCTCTGGCTCTGGGGAAACCGGTGGTGCAACTCGGCGGGGTGTGGGACTGTTCACCACAAGCACTGACCACAACTCCGTCTCTTCCCCTGTCTCAGGGTCTACGGTCCTAAATCTGCTGTGCAGGATCCGCCGCTTCTTCGGTGGGGTCGTCATCTATCTCGCCTGAAGCCATAAGTGAGTGGGGGTGAGAACGGTGGTTCTCAGTGGTTAACTATGAATAGAGGGGATCTGGTTACTTAATTATGCTTCTGGCCGTCCAGGAGATCTCTACGTGTTCATGCATCTAGACCTCCTACCAGTTATTTCTTGCCTAAGTTCCTAGGCGGCTTTATCTAGTTACTAGGTGACGGGGATCTAATCTTTCTTACTAAGTTCTCGTGCTTTCTTCCCTTGACCATTCTGACAGTACTACACATATATGTATGCCCGGTGACCTTGTCCCATGCGTTCCCTTTGAGCATGGTGACATGGTCGAGACATAGCCACATCTTAATCACATAGGTATGTATGCAAGGTGATCGTGTCCCATGCGTTCCCTTTGGGCCTGGTGACGTGATCGAGCCCCATACGTTCCCTTCGAGCATGGTGACGTGCACAATGCCTACGTTCCCTTCGAGCCTGCTCTTGTGCACTATGTATGAACTTAACATTTTAATTAACTGGTATCATATGCTTTCATTGGCCGCCTTCCTTTGGGCTAAGCCATGTAGGCACAGTGGCCTTATTCATTCGTAACCATCATCATCATCATCATATGCACTTTTATCTTTCTGTACTATTCTGGTTCTTACATTCATTATTATCTTCGTTCGTTAACCTTGGTCACAGCATAGACTCTAGTGATCTATCCTCATGATGTATGCACGACTTGCTACTCATGTTCTTGTTCGCTGCACCCTTGGGTGACTTACCGAAATGCAAAATACCATCATACACTGATAAATTCCTATTACTAAGTGCTTGTTGAAATATGCGGTACCTTTGAAGACCCCTCTAGGAACCACTCATCATTCTGGGGAACCTCCGCGAAACCCACAGCGACTCTCCAGGGGACCACTAATCAACTCCCCATGAAACCACTCAACCACTCCGGGGGACCTCCGCGGACCCCGCCAAGAAACGCTCCAGGGAACCACTCAGCAACTCTAGTGAACCATTCTACCACTCTAGGGGACATCCGCGGAACCCACTTGGCACCACTGCTGGTACTCAGCGAACTCTACTGGAAAACGACCACTCCAGGGAACCTCCGCGGAACCCACTTAGCACCATTCCTGGTGCCACTCAGCACTCTTCACGTAACCCTCTCAGTGCTCTAGGGATCCTCCGCGGGACCCCTAACCACCATTCCTGGCGCCACTCAGCACTCTTCACGTAACCCTCTCAGCGCTCTAGGTATCCTCCGCGGAACCCACTCAACACCATCACAGGCGCCGCTCAACATCTTTCTACGGACTCCTCTCAGTCACCCTAGGAATCCTCCGCGGACCCCGTTCGGCGCTTACTCTCTGTTGCTTATTTTCTCTCATTTTCTCACATTCATCTCAAACACTACGTAACCCAGCGATACACAGCAACAACAAGAACATTCATAAATCATAAAACACATGAAATGCAACCAACAGGTAACAGGATATTTATTCTCAATAAATTTTTAACAACACATGCGAGATCATTTCAAGCATAATACGCATACCAGGTGCATTATATCACATACTCCAAATAACCACAAATAGATCACCAAGGAGGTGATTTATGCATAGTTACCAACCTGTAGGAAAACCTGGTGGTGGGGAGGGAAGTTTGGAGTAAGTCCTACAAGCCTTGTTGTTTCCCAAAGCTTGAGCTCCTCCTTTCTCCAAGATGAAGACCTTTGAGCAAGGTGGAGGATGATGAGGTTGTTCCTCTTGATTTTTGGGTGGAAGAAAATGAAACTAAGATGAGGAGACTTAAGGGTTGTGGTTCGGCTTTGTGGAAGGTGGAAGGAGATGGAAAAGTGCTTGATCTCTTGAAGGTTTGGTGGTGTTCTTGGAGGTGTGGCTTAGTGTGTTGTTATGGAGAATGTGAGAAATGAGCTCTTGCTTAGAGTTTTGGGGCAAGAAAGTCTCGGTTCTGGGGCTGATGGTGAGGTAAATGAATTGCATTTTAGGATTTAGTAAAATGTGATGAATAGTAGAAGGCATGGGCATGGGTATGGCTAGTGATGGGATTTGGTTTAGTGTGTAAGACAAGTAAGGTGATGGGAATTTGGAAGCATGATTTTGGGGATTAATTCTTGGGCAAAAATCTCCCCTCCTAGTCGTGCAGATCTCACTCACAGCTGCTGAAATTTCATTTTCTCCCAGTTCCAGTTCGCTCGTGTTTTATCGCTCGTAGTCTCGGTGCGTCGCGCACGGTTGTCCGAAAAATATTCCGTTTATACCGTCGCGATCGTCTAATTCCCCTCTACCTACAGGTATTAATATTTCAAGGTATTTGTGGATTTTTCTCCGGGAGATTATTTTCACTAACACCTTTTTCGCGTCAGAAAATTCTATCGGCGTACAGCGGTCGTTCGGTTATCGGCCGAACTTCCTATCGCGACACGTCTTATTTCCTAGGGATATTCTACGTAATAATTTCCCATCTTAATTCTCAAATCATGATTATAAAATTAATTTAATAATTATGTTTATGATTATTTCTCTAAGGAAAAATCGGGATGTTACAGTACTTCTCTGAAAGCTCTTTTCCCTAGCTCTTTTGCCCCTTTTCTTCTCGTTTTCATTCTTGTGGGATTTTTCTTTGGATTCTATACTTTTTACCTGCTTGTATCCATCCTAGGGATATATTTATAAATCCTACAAAAGTGGAGAATTTAGTCAGATAATTCATTGAAACCTAAGCAGACGGGTGTCATTTTAATAGGTGAAATTGCGTAAATATAACACTTAACAACTCCCCCTAACTTAAGATCTTGCTTGTCCTCAAACAAGAGGTACTAGAATTATGCTCATGAACTCCCCCTAACTTAAGACTTCTTTACAAAAGATCGATGCTCATGAACAATCAGTTATTATAGTTCATTGAATTGATTCATGCAGTTCAAGCTTGAGACCTATGAGACATCATAGAATGACCTTAACATTAATCAATTGCATACTTACATAGAATGCTATAAACAAATCACACCATCCAATGCTTTTTCAATCAAGGAAATTTTTATTTATTCACACAATGGTCAGTGGACTAGGTCCAGGGGAGTATTTCACTCAATATCACCACGATTGAATCACAAGTCAAATTTGTTACCTGTCTCACAATCAAGTCAAAGTGTATGGGCATGCAAGGATCACTGAAGGACTTCTCAAGGGTTGTAATGTGGTTAGGTTAAAAAAGAAACTTGGTTTTTCTGGGTATGCAAAGTTTCTAATCAAGAGAGCTTCTGAAAACCAACTTCTTTTGTTTCCTTTTCCTTTTTTTTCTCCTTTCTTTATTTTGTTTCTTCAACCCTTTTTCCTTTTGTTTCTTTTTATTTTTCGTCATTTTTGTGATTGAGACAAAGATTTCTTTCTTTTCAACATGTGTTTTGCTTCTGTTCAATTGATTCAAACTTTTTGTCTCTTTCCGCTATTGCCTACCTTGATCTCCCCCTAACTCGGGTTTTTTCACATAATCCAATAGAATGCTCTCTTAATTTAAAAATTAAGGGATGTCATTGTTTTTCTTTTCAAGGCTCAGGGATTATGTAATCATCAAGAAATTTCTCATGTTAGGCTCGACTGGGGTATCAAGGGATATTCCTAATTATGGTAAGCTTATTTGGCCAAGTGGGTTTTAATTCTAATGAACAGAATGCCTTGATCATTTCCTATTATTTCCATACAGTTCTCAAAATGAGAGACTCAAACAAGTCCAACTGTGCAAAACAATGGTGATTCTCTCTTCTTCTTACCAGTGTATCAGTTTCACTCCCTCACCTGGGTTAGGTTTAATTTCCTTGATCTCAAAACATTTTCAAGGCTATGTTTTTGCAAAAAAATAAGTGAATGCATATTGACATGTTCATAGTATCTATGCATGTACTCATAAAGATCTTTCATGGATTCTGAAACAATTCAATTCATGTGTTGTATTTGTCCATGCATCAATCTCATGCAAAGTAACTAGTATTCAATATTATTTTTAAACAAACAAGCCTTATGCACATACTTAATCCTAATTAGAGAAATTATGTAATTAGGGTGTTTAGAATGCTCCCTGTTTGTGGATCAGATGGTGAATGCTTTTCATGTAGCCTCCTTGCAGTTTGGGCTCCTTCTATTGGACTGAAATTGAGGAGATAGAGGCTCATCTTTTTCTTGAATACCATGCTCATCATCCTCTAGAAGTGCATCTCTCTTTTTTTGTTTTTAGGAAAGTTTTTCTGTTGTTCTCAGGCCTGCAAAACTAATCAGAAATTTCCTTCTCCACTAATAGTACAACAAGCATTAGAGAGATTACATCACTAAGTTAAAAATGTGATGTTTTCATTGTTTGAATTAGTTGCAGTCAGAATTTTCTGCAACTGCTGTCAGAATGTCCCGCTTATTGTGGTCAGAATTTCGCACAATGTTTTGGATTCAACAATGAAACATTTGTTCTTAATTTTCCCGGTTTTGATCATCATAAGGTGCTTAAAAAGATTCCATTTTTCAAAATTTTCCATTTCTAAACTAGCGAGGAATCTCAATTTCAGATTAAATCATGTTGCCCCCCCTTTTTTAGACATTTGATTGAAGGTTCTAAATTTGGAAATAAGTGCAGTTGATCATTCGGTTGGAAGTCTAAGTGCTTCAAGTTAGCATTTACTTAAAAAGATTAGCACTTAGAAGTTTAACCTAATCACATGATTTACCATTTAGGTGAAACCTTCAATTCATAATCATTTAAAAAATAGAATCCTCAATTCGGTCTCAGGTCACTAAGCAATCCAATGATGTCGCTAAGCAAACTATCAATGACGCTGAGTGGTCCCTGAATCTGATTCGATTTCTTTTTCATGAATCTTAGCATTATTTTCACCATTTTCATAAAAAAATTTATTCTAACACCCTAGTACTAATATTTCTTATTACGTATAGTAAAAACTTACAAAACAAACACTGGGTTGCCTCCCAGGAAGCGCTTGTTTAACGTCATTAGCTCGACGCCTGTTTATTTTCATTATCTTTCTTCATCATCATTTCTCTTGTCGCGGCAGGAATCTCTTGGTTTTTGTTGCATGTATGCCGTGAATTTCCTTTCTCCAGGTCCACCATATCATTTGCCAGCTGTCCGAGTTGTATTTCCAAATTCTGAATGGAGGCTTCATTGTTCTTTTGATTTGACGTTGATAGTTGCATGAACTGGTTCAACGTTTCCTCCAACATGGCAAAATGCCCCTTTGCTTGTTGATACACTGGCTGCTGATTTTGATATGGGCGAGGTTGTTGGTACGGCTGCGGTGGAACCTTGTTGTATGATGGTCCTGCTTCTTGTCTTCATGGCTGAAATTTTTGTTGGTTTGGCCTTCTTTGATAATTGTTCTGATAGGGCCTCGGCTGATTGTCCACGTAATGGACTTCCTCCACCCTGAAATGATAATAACAAGACGGGTAGTCACCATTACAAACATCACATTCACATACCTGCTGCTTTTTAGAATCACGGGCTTCTCTTATTTGCTTTGACAGCTCACTCAAGGTCTTCTTCACCTCGTCTATCTGTTGTTGTAGCTGCTTATTCTGAGCTAGAATGGCATCGTTTGCTCCTAACTCAAGCATGCCTCCTTTTCTTGGGGTTCCTCTGTGGTATTGGCCTTGTTGGTCAGTTAAGGCCATGGAATCAATTATGGAGATTGCTTCCTCTGGTGTTTTGGACATGATTTGTCCACCAGCGGTTGCATCAAGCTGATGAAAGCCAAATTACACTTTTTCCAATCTTGACATAGTCTGGTTTCCCATAACTGTGCCAATATTGTTGAAAGCCAAATGTTAAACTTTCTCAAGTTGACGCAATTCCGTTCCCCGGCAACGGCGCCAATTTTGATGAAAGCCAAATGTGCGTTTTGGTTCAATGCTTTTGTCAGAAGCTTAATTTGAACTTTCAGTCATTTCAAAATAATATATCCTATTTTACGGCTTTCAGATCCACAAGGGATCCAATGGCAGTATAGTCGGGTATAGTCGAATCCACAGGGAGTTGCAAAATTACCATTCTTGAGTTTAGTTAATTAAAGAATGAGGTGAAGGGTTTGGTAATTTGTTGATAGTTAAATAAATAAATAAACGACATAAAAGTAAATAGGTAACAAATCAGAGGTAGATCCGGAAGCTTGTTGGGAATTGAAACATATCATAGTTTCATGCATCCAGTTACTTATTACATAGAATTATCATTTCATTGATTGCCCGCCACCAGTTCTTAACTTGTCATCGTTTTCACGCATGAAAAGATCACAGGTTTCCCTTGTTAAACTGTCCCTTTCGCACACAAGCTTAACAAAGTACGCCAGTATTATTCCAGATGTTAAAACGGTTAACCTTTATTCTAGTTACGGCAACAAGATTAGATGAAATGATTTAGATCTGACTCTAATGATTGTAACTTTCGTTCACAACGTTCAAGTCTAGAATCTAGCTTAGCATAGCAATATTGGTCTTAACTTGATTATGACTTAATTAATATAACTTTCGTTCATACAACTAAGTCCCAAATTAAGAAGCAAAACACTAAACAAAAGCTAGCATTAAGTGCAAAATCATTCAAGCGAATCATAAGAAACTGAATAATTCATATGCAAAAGTACATGAATACATCATATTATAATACTCATCAAAATCCCAACAACAAGAGGATTACAAATCCATCTTACAAGAGAATCTCAGAGGCAAGGTTTAGACGCTTACCATGACACGTTATCACGCCGTCATGACAGCGGTTCGCCAAGCTTCTTCGATCTCCTGGCTCCTTCACCGGCCTTTTCTTTGTTGCTAAACTAAACTATGCTCTAAAGTACAAGAGAAATGTAAAAGAATGAAGTTTTGGGGGGAGGAAGGGATGTTGTGGGGAATGTCTTGCAAGAGTGCCTCGGCCCTCCTATTTATAGGCAAAGTTTGGGTGGCTTCGCTCAGCGGTTTTGGTACCACCGCTGAGCGGTTTAGTCTTTATCGTTGAGCGGCCTTGTTCCATCGCTGACCGGCATAATCATTTCACGCGGAGTAATAAATGCTTCGGCAGCTTTTACAGGGACGGCGGCGCCTCCAGGCTGGCTCCAGCTGGCGCAATTAATGCGGCGGCTGCAAGTGGCTCCGAGGTACATCCGCTAAGCGGTCGAGGTACAATCGCTGAGCAGTGTTTGTCCTATGTGCGCTGAGCAGTGCTTGTTTACTGCTGAGCGGTCCTTCGTTGATTTCATCTTTTTGCTTCTTTTTTCGTTTTTGCCCTTTTGCTTCATTCTTTATGGGATTATTCTTCATAAATTATGCTTGCATCCATCTTTCAAAATATATTATAAACCTACAAAAATCGGGGATTTAAGTTAGATAATTATTTAAAACATAAGCGAAAAAGTGCCTTTTTAATAGGTCAAAATTGCGTAAATTGGGCACTTATCACTCCCCCTGACTTAAGACCTTGTTTGTCCTCAAACAAGAGGTAATAGAATTATTTTACAAAATATTGATGCTTATGAACAATCGGTTAATGCAATGAATTGAAATATTTCAGACAGTTTATGCTTGAGACCTGTGAGACATCATAGAGTAATCTTAACATAATCAAATGCACAATTACTTGAATGCCATAAACAAATCACACTATTCAATGTCTTTTCCATCAAGGAAATTATCTTTATTCGCACAATGGTCAGTGGACCAATTCAAGGTGAGTGTGTTGCTCATTGTCACCATTGAATCACAGCAATTTAAATTTGTTACCTGTCTCACAATTCAATCCAAGAGTATGGCCATGCAAGGATCACAGAAGGACTTTTAAGGGTTGTAATGGGGCCAGGCTACAAAGAAAATTGGTTTTTCTGGATATGCAAATATTTCCAATTAAGAGAGCATTGAAAACCAACTCTGTTGTCACCTATTTTCTTTTCTCCAACTATGTTTCTTTTCCCCTTTATTCTCCTTGTTCTTTTCCTTTTTCTTTTTCTTCTTTTTGTTTTTGGATTGGGAATAAGATTTTTCTTCTTTTTCTGCTTCTGTTCTTTTGATTCAGCTTCTTTATTTCTTTCCACTTTACCTATCCATGTCTCCCCCTGACTTGGATCTTTGCACATAATCCAATTGAATGCTCTCTTAATTTAGAATTTAAGGAAAGTCATTGTTTTTCTTTAAAGGCTCAGTGATTATGTAACAACCAAGAAATTCCTCGTGGTAGGCTCAAAATGGGGTATCAAAGATGTTCCTAATTAGGGTAGGCTTTATTTGGCTAAGTGGGTTAAATTCTAATGAACAGAATGCCTTGATCATTTCCTATTATTTCCATACAATTATTAAAATTAGAGACTCAAACAAATTCAATTGTGCAAAAAAAATGGTGATTCTCTCTATCTTACTTAGTGTTTAGGTTCACTCCCTTACTTGGCTAGGATTTAATTTCCTTAATTTAAAACCATTTTCAAGGTTATGCTATGCAGACAAATAGATAGATGCATATGAACATGTTCATGGTATCTATGTATTCACAAAGGTCTATTATGGATATATTGAAACAATTCAATTCATGATTTGTTGTATGTGTTCATGCATCAAATCTTAGTAAAATAAACTACTACTCAGTTGTTTTTTAAACAAACAAGTCTTAAGCACACATTAACCTTCTTAAAGAAAATTAATTAAGGTGCTAGAAAGATTAGAAATGCTCCCTGTTTATGGTGAATTCCTTTGACGTAGCCTCCTTGCAGTATGGGCTACTTTTGCTCCAATGTGTTGAGGAGATAGAGGCTCATCTTTCTCCGAAGATTCATGCTCATCATCCTCTAGAAGTGTGTCTCTCTTTTGTTATTTTTAGGAAACTTCATTGGTTGTTTCTCTGGCCTGCAAGAATAATCCAAAATTTTCCTTTCTTCCAAGTAGCATTAGAGAGATCATGGTTTTATTTTGAATCCTTTTGTATACAAAATTCCCTACAACTGCGGTCAGAATTTCCCGCTTATTGTGGACAGAATTTCCCACAATGGTTTATGGATAAAACATGTTCATTGAAGGTGCTTAAAAAGATTCCTGTTTTCAAAATTTTCCATTTTTAATCCAGCTAAGAATCTTGCTTTCAATTTAAATCATGTGCACCTTTCTCAGACAAAGGTTTAAAAGGTTTAAAATCCGTCATTAGGTTTAAAATTAAAGTGCTTCAAGTAAGCTTAACTGAAAAGGATTAGCACTTTCGAATTTCAAACCAAATTACAAGATTTAGATAACCTTTATTTCTTTTCCACCATATTTCATAAAAACATATTCTAACACCTTCAAATTAATTAACTTTAAAATTAATAAACTACTAAAATAATAAAACTCACAAAACACTGGGTTGCCTCCTAGGCAGCGCTTGTTTTACGTCGTTAGCTCGACGCCTGTTTTTAGCTAGGCTTTTATTTCTCCGGATTATGTCTTCGGTTTTGGTCGGAGTTAAACCTGGTGTAAACTTAAGCACAGAACATGCTAGACAAAAACATTAGAAACAAGATAACAAAAACAACTAAGAAACTATTTACAATATTCACAATTGCTTAATTAAACAAAACTCAAGCAATGTAATTTTGAAGCAACTCCCCGGCAACGGCGCCAAATTTTGATGAAAGCCAAATTATACTTTTTCCAATCTTGACATAGTCTGGTTTCCCACAACTGTGCCAATATTGTTGAAAGCCAAATGTTAAACTTTCTCAAGTTGATGCAATTCTGTTCCCCGGCAACGGCGCCAATTTTGATGAAAGCCAAATGTGCGTTTTGGTTCAATGCTTTTGTCAGAAGCTTAATTTGAACTTTCAATCATTTCAAAATAATATATCCTACTTTACGGCTTTCAGATCCACAAGGGATCCAATTGCAGTATAGTCAGGTATAGTCGAATCCACAAGGAGTTGCAAAATTACCATTCTTGAGATTAGTTAATTAAACAATGAGGTGCCTTTAAAACATAAGCGAATAAGTGCCTTTTTAATAGGTCAAAATTGCGTAAATTGGGCACTTATCACAAGCATCAGTTTGTGCTGCTGCTGCAATCTATTTCTGAAGATGTATATTTGCGTCCTTGCATCAAATTCATGATTTGGACATCTTCTGAGCATAGACTTGTATCTTTCCTAAGCCTCGCATAGGCTTTCTCCTGCAGACTGCACAAAAGTAGAAATGGCAGTTTTAAAATCCATATACTTGGATTGAGAAAAATACCTTGCACAAAACTTTTCTTCCAGCTGATCCCAGTTGGACAGAATATGTTGTAGTTGATCCAGCAACCACTCATTTGCTTTTTCGATCAAATTTAGGGGAAACATCCTTAGGAATATGGATTCCTCATCAGCTTCGGGCATCCCCGCAATTCCACAGAGTTCATAAAACTTTGTTAAATGAGCATATGGATCCTCATGATCCAGTCCTACAAACGGATTACCATACATTAGTTGTACTAAACCAGGTTGCATCTGAGGTAACCTTTGGGCTCTATTTGTTCTGCTTATCCTGATTATGTTTCTAGGGGTAAGTTCACAAATCCCCTATTGTCACCAGTTTGAACATTCTCAGCCATACTTTCTTTTTCTTCTGGACTGTCTACAGTGATTGATGATGATGAAGCTGCTTCTTGTTCCTTGCTCTTTTCGGCTAGTTGCTTCCTATTCCTAGCTTTGCTCTTGTTTCTCCTGAGTGTGGTTTCAATCTCTGGGTCAAGCAGGAGTTGGTCTTCTAAAACTTTACCTCGGAATAGCTAAGAAAATATACACTAGCCAATAAGGTTAGAACAAGATAGTCATGGATATGGAAATAACAACTTAAGAAACTATACAATAATTCACACTAATATTCACAAATGCTTAATTAAACAAACTCAAGCTATGTATTTATGACGCAAATCCCCGACATCGGCGCCATTTTGTTGAAAGCTTTGTACATTTTCTCGTTGTTTTATATATATCCTTCTTTACAGCTTTCAGATCCTCAACGAATCCAATTGCAGTATAGTCAGGTATAGTCGTATCCATAGAGAGTTGCACAAATACCATTCTTGCTTTTGTTAATTAAGCAATGAAGTGAAGGATTGGTAGTTTGATTTCTAGATAAATAAATAAACAAGATAAAAGATAAATGGGCAACAAATCAGAGGTAGATCAGGGAACTTGTTGGGAATTGAATCCTATTATAGTTTCATATATCCATTTACTCAATACATCAGAATTACCATTTCTTTGATTTCTCACCACCAGTTCTTAACTTGTTCATCTCTCTCGAGCATGAAAAGATCATTAGGTTTCCTTTATTATGCTGTCAATTTCTTGCACAAACTTAACAAAGTAAACCAGCGTTATTCAGATGTTAAAACGACTAATAACCCTAACTCTATCTCTAGCAATTAGGTTTATCAGATGAATTGATTTAAGTCCAACTTTATGATGTCGTTCTCATGCACAACCATGCAGTTTGAAATCATGCTTTAGGTAGCTAATCTAAAACAAGCATTAAGCGTAAAATCGATCCATGCAAATCGTAGAAAGTGATAGCTTCATTAATGCAAAGGTTTATGGATACAATCATGCTCTAATAGGCATCAAAATCCCAACAACAAGAGGATTAGAAACCCATCTTACAAGAGAGAATCTCAGAGGCAAGGTGATGGACGCTTACCATGACACGTTCTCACGCTGTCATGACAACGACCGCCGTGCTTCCTTGATCACTCTTGGCTCCTTCACTAGCCTCCTCTTTGTTGCTAACTAACCCTAAATTTCACAGTACAAGTCAGAAAATATGGAGGAGAGGTGTGTAAGAAAAGAATGCTGAAGTGTAAGCCTCAGGCCTCTATTTATAGGCCAAAATTCACCAGGTCCGCTCAGCGGCCTCAAGGCACTGCTGAGCGGCTAGCTTTCTTTACCGCCAAGTTTTATCCTCTGCGTGGTGGCTCTGCTCTGACATTATCTGTCAGAGCCGTTGAGCGGTGTCAGAGCAGGGTGGCAGGGCGGCTGCAGAGCTTGCTTCACGGCTAAGTTTCTTTACTCTGAAGCAAGAGTCGCTGAGCGGCAATTGAGTATTACTGAGCGATGTTAGCGTTAAGCGTCCTTGGAATTCTGCTGAGCTGTACTTCTCTGAAAGCTCTTTTCCCTAGCTCTTTTGCTCTTTTTTCTTCTCGTTTTCATTCCTGTGGGATTTGTCTTTGGATTCTATACTTTTTACCTGCTTGTATCCATCTTAGGGATATATTTATAAATCCGACAAAGGTGGGGAATTCAGTCAGATAATTCATTGAAACCTAAGCAGACAAGTGTC
This sequence comes from Nissolia schottii, assembly GCA_003254905.1. Taxonomy (NCBI): domain Eukaryota; kingdom Viridiplantae; phylum Streptophyta; class Magnoliopsida; order Fabales; family Fabaceae; genus Nissolia; species Nissolia schottii. The sequence continues at coordinate 61,178 of QANU01091849.1, read as the reverse complement.
ATTTTAATAGGTGAAATTGCGTAAATATGACACTTAACACCAAGATCACCCGCAAAGGAGTTAAGTCCGAGTGGTCGCCAGAATGCGAGGAGAGTTTTGGCAAGCTCAACCAAAAGTTGACCACTGCCCCTATGTTGATTCTGCATGACCCTCACGCACCTTGTGATGTATATTGCGATGCCTCAGGCATGGGGTTAGGATGCGTATTCATGTAAAATCGCCAAGTGGTGACCTATGCCTCCAGACAGCTAAGGCCCCATAAGGCGAATTATCCTACCCATGACCTGGAATTAGCAACCGTGGTCTTCGTGTTGAAAATCTGGAGACACTATCTGTACGGGGTATGGTTTGAAGTATTTTCAGACAAAAAAAGCCTGACGTATCTCTTTAATCAGAAGGTGTTGAACATGAGGCAACAGAGGTGGATGGAATTCTTGAAAGATTACGTCTTCGGTCTTAACTACCACCTCGGTAAGGCGAATGTGGTAGTTGATGCACTAAGTACGAAAGCGCTATACGTGGCCCATATGATGGTGAAGGAATCAAGGCTGCTGGAAGACTTTCGAGACCTTAATTTAGGGATTTCCTTGCAACCCAGCAGCAATAAGATGGATCAGCTGCAGATTTCTAGCGCGTTAAAGCAGAGGATAACAGAAGCCCAGAAGCACATCCAAGAGGACCTCTGCCAGAAATGTACTAAGGCCATGGAAGAGGGGAAAGTCAAGGAAGCCACGGTAGGAAGCGACGGGATCATACGCTTTAGTGGCCGTATGTGTGTACCCAATGACGCTCACCAAATCGTCATTAATTTTAGTGCGCGATCAAATAATAATTTATGAACCAAGAAAACCCCAGAAACGTAGTAAAGGGGTTAACCTAGGTCGTCTCTCAAGGAAGCAATTTAGAAAAAATTACAAGTTGACTAAATCGGGGGGTTTGTTTGATGAAATTAAAATCCAGAACAAAACGAGAATAAGTTAACAATGATAAAAGCAATATCCTGCATACGGCGTTTCTAAATCAAGGATTAACTTTCATTGGTCCTTAATTCATTATTCATAAAGTAGGATGTTGTTTATTGGTTGAAATCTCTAACCAATTTGCAATTCAATTAGAGACTACGATCGTCAGTTCCCTAAGCATTTGTTAATACAGGAATTAAAGCTAAGATCTCAACATTAAGAACCTGTATTAATTATGTACCAATTGCACAACCTAATTAAATCTAATTAGTTTCCCAAAGAGTTCCTTATCATAGTTTAATAAATCATACAATCGTCAAGATTCATTAATCTAGATTTAACCCTTAACTAATAACATGCAATCGCTATATTATTAATTTAGGGTGGAACAATTCATGAATAATCATTAAGCGCAAGACCTCAAATTAATCCTAATCTAGAGTTACCGCATGCAAAATATTAAGAAACTACTCCTCCATGATTGGAGGATAAAAACTCATAATAAATAAAGAGAAGGAAAGAGTAAATGACAATGGAAGATTTGGAACAATAGAACCTGGATTCAATTCGGCAGAGCTTCGTTACAATTCTTGAAAGACTTCTAACAAAGCACTACTAACATAAACCTAAGTGCTCAAAATAAAATGTAAAAAGTGTAAAAAGTGTAGAAAATGAAAGGAAAAGGAGGGGTTCTCGGTTTAAGAGAACTTGGATGGATGGTGGAAGGGATGCCCTCAAGTGAATGCCTTGGCCTCCTATTTATAGGCCAAGGTTCGAGCTCACCACTCAGCGGTTTAGTACCACCGCTGAGCGGTTTTGGGGTCTTCGCTGAGTGGCCAGACTATATCGCTGAGCTGCCTGGTCAATTCTGGCGGCTTACGCGGCGTATTATATGCTCCGGTCAGCTTTTGCAGGGCGGCGCCGCAATCTGAGCCGGCGCCAGGCTGGCGCATTAAATGCGCCAGTGCAAGTGGCTCCGGGGTACCTTCGCTCAACGGATAGGGTACCTTCGCTGAGCGGTTCCCTTAGTTGCGCTGAGCGCTTGCTTGCTTACCGCTGAGCGGTTGCTTGCTTACCGCTGAGCGCTTATATGCTTGTTCTCCTCTTTTGCCCCTTTGCTCATTCTTTAAGGATTGAGTCTTCACTTCATATCTTCATTGATCCTTTTGAACAATTGTTTCTTGTAATTCAAAATAGAAAACTACAAAAGAAATATTAAACTCTTAAGATTAAAATAATGCTTGAACTTTGTCGTTTTTCTCAATTTCTCGCAAAAGAGGATAATGTGCAAAACATATTGATTACGTACTAAAACCACATATTTTTAGTATGCATTTGTTCATTTATAGAGTAATAAGACAGGGGGCAAAATCCACTTATCACCCGACGAAGGCAATCTAAGGAAGGACATATGAGCGAAGCCCATAAGAGTCGTTTCACGATGCACCCAGGTACCACCAAAATGTACCACGATCTTAAGAAAATGTTTTGGTGGCCATGATTGAAGAGAGATGTAGAAGATTAGGTGCTGAAAAGCATGGTGTGTCAAAAACCGAAGGTGGAACACCGAAAGCCTCCAGGATTGTTGAATCCTCCAGAGATACCAAAGTAGAAGTGGGACGACATATCCATGGACTTCGTATCAGGGTTACACGCACAGCGAGAGGAGTAGATGCCATATGGGTGATCATTGATCGACTCACCAAATCTGCCCATTTTCTTCCAGTAAAGATGAATTACCCACTAGAGAGGCTGGTACAACTTTACGTGAAGGAAGCGGTGAGATTGCATGGCATACCCTCTTCCATCACATCCGACAGGGATCCATGATTTACATCCCGATTCTAGACGGCGTTCCAGAAAACATATGGGACCCAGTTGCTGATGAGCACGGTATATCACCCCCCAAACCGATGGCTAGACTGACAGGACAATCCAGACAATGGAAGACATGTTGAGGGCATGTGCGCTCGATCTACCCAGAATCTGGGATGATATGTTACCATTCGTGGAGTTCTCCAACAACAATAGTTACCATGTCAGCATCGGCATGGCTCCTTTCGAAGCACTCTACGGTCGGAAATGCCCATCGCCCTTATATTGGAATGATGGTCGGGAATACAGTTATTTGGGGCCAGAAGAGACCCAAGATGCGGAGGAGTGTATACAGTAGATTAGGCAGCTGATCCTCACTGCTCAGAGTCGTCATAGGAGTTACGCCGATGTGCGAAGGAGACCACTGGAATTCTAAGAGGGAGACCATGTCTTCCTAAAGGTTACGCCAACCACGGGCATTGGAAGGGCCCTGTGATACGTGCCCAATTTACACAATTTTCAACTATTTAAATGACACTTATTTGCATATGTTTTAAAGAATTAAAACACTAAATTCCCCACTTTTGCAGGTTTTATAATCTATTATTAAAGATGGATGCAAGCATAATTAATTGAAGAATAATCCCTGAAGAATAGAGCAAAAGGGCAAAAGAGGAAAAAAAAAGCAAAATGATGAAATCAGGAGCATACCGCTCAGCGGCAAACTCATATCGCTCAGCGCAGAAAAGACAAGAATCAATGAGCGATGTACCCTGTACCGCTCAATGGTAGTACCCTCGGAGCCACTTGCAGCCGGCGCATTTATGACGCCAGTTGGCGCCGCCCTAACATGTCGGCGCCGCCCCTGCAAAGCCTGGCACGCATTAATTATGCCAACCTGTCAGCCGCCAAGAACGACCAAGCCGCTCAGCGAAGGACAAGAATCGCTCAGCGATTGAACTTTAAATCTCTCAGTGATGGCACCTGACCGCTGAGCGATGACCTCAGATTTTGGCCTATGAGGCCGATGCATTCATTTGAAGACATCCTTCCATAGTTCATCTTCATTTCTTTCTTAAATTTCTTGTACTTCAAAACTTAGGTTAGTTTAGCAACAAAGAGGAGGCCGGTGAAGGAGCCAGGAGATCAAAGAAGCTCGGCGGCCGCTGTCATGATAGCGTGAGAACGTGTCATGGTAAGCGTCCAAACCTTGCCTCTGAGATTCTCTTGTAAGACGGATTTCTAATCCTCTTGTTGTTAGGAATTCGATGAATATTGTAGTATGATTGTATCCATGTAACTTTTTGCATATGAATTTATCAAGTTTCTATGATTTTCTTGAATGATTTTATACTTAATGCTAGCTTTTGTTTAGTGTTTTGATTCTTGATTTGAGACTTGCTTGTATGAACGAAAGTTATACTAATTAAGTTTTAACCAAGTTAAGATCAATATTGCTATGCTAAGCTAGATTCTAGGCTTAAATGTTGTGAACGAAAGTTACAATCATTGAAGTTGGAACTAAATCAATTCATCTTATTCTTCTTGTCGTAACTGGAATGAAGGATTAGCCGTTTTAACATCCAGAATAACGCTGGCGTACTTTGTTAAGCTTATGTGCGAAAGTGACAGTTTAACAAAGGAAACCTGAGATCTCTTCATGCGCGAAAGCGATGAACAAGTTAAGAACTGGTGGCGGTCAATCAATGAAATGATAATTCTATTGTACTAAGTTAATGGATGCATGAAACTATGATGTGATTCAATTCCCAACAAGCTTCCAGATCTACCTCTGATTTGTTGCCTCTTTATTTTTATGTTGTTTATTTACTTATCTAATTATCAAATCAATTTACCAATCCTTCACTTCATTGTTTAATTAACTAAACTCAAGAACGGTATTTTTGCAACTCCCTGTGGATACGACTATACCCGACTATACTGCAATTGGATCCCTCAAGGATCTGAAATCCATAAAGGAGGATATATTATTTTAAACGACTGAAAGTTTCAAATTAAGCTTTCAACAAATTTGGCAAAAGTTGCCGGAAAACGGAACTATGTCAAATTGGAGATTGCAATTAGGCTTTCAACGCCCTGAAAGTGAAGATAGCTCTCCCATCGAACCTGGCGAATGTCCATGTTGTCTTTCATGTGTCCCAACTACGAAAATATTATGCATCTCCAGATCATGTGCTGGAGCCGGACAAGATAAGCTTGAGAAAAGATCTCGCCTTACCATTGACACCGTGGAAGATCATCGACCACAAGACTCGAAAGACTCGCAACAAGGAAATGACAATGGTCCGCATAATCTGGGAAAACGGGAAGGTTGAATAGCAAACTTGGGAACTAGAAGAGGACATTAAGGCAGCCTATCCAGAGCTATTCGAAGGTACGAAATTTCGAGGGCGAAATTTTTCTAAGGGGGTGGAATGTAACATCCCAAATTTTTCCCCTTATGAAGATTTCGCATAATTCATAATTTTGCATAATTAATAGTATATTAGAGGCGATTATTTGGATTGAGAAAATTATTTATAAGATTTATTTCTTCCAAACGATAGTCAAAATAATTGTTTCACGATCTCGCGGGATGCCGCGAGGTCCATGCCAATTTTCGGCCAACTCCGGAATTTCGTCAAATCCCAAAGGTATCAGTAAAATATACTTTCACAGAGATATATTCATAAATACCATAACTTGACATACCATTATGGCCAGGAAAATTAGTAGAACGCGGATATGCGCGGTATATTTTTAGGATATCCGTACACGAGTGAATAATGTAACATCCCGATTTTCCTTAGAGAAATAATCGTAAACATAATCTTCTAATCATGATTAGAGAGTTAAGATGGGAAATTATTAGGTAGAATATCCCTAGGAAATAAGACGTCTCGCGATAGGAAGTTCGGCCGACAACCAAACGGCCGCTGTTCGCCGATGAAATTTTCTAACGCGAAAAAGGTGTCCGTGAAAATAATCTCCCTGAGAAAAATTCACAAACACCTTTAAATATTAATACAATTAGGTAGGGGGATTAGAGGATCGCGACGGTATAAACGGAATATTTTTCGGACAACCCTGCGCGACGCACCGATACTGCGAGCGATAAAACACGAGCGAACCGGAATCTGGAGAAATGAAATTTCAGCAGCTGTGGGAGAGGGCTGCACGGCTAGGAGAGGAGATTTTTGTCCAAAAATAATCCCCAAAATCATGCTTCCAAATTCCCATCACGTTACTTGTCTTACACACTAAACCAAATCCTATCACTAGCCATACCTATGCCCATGCCATCTACTATTCATCACATTTTACTAAATCCTCAAATTCAATTAATTTCCCTCACCATTCAGCCACCCAAACCGAGTTCTCTCCCCCAAAAACCCCAAGAGATATTTTCATTTCCCACATCCTCCATAACAACACACTAAGCCACACCTCATAGAACACCACCAAATCTTCAAGAGATCAAGCACTTTTCCATCTCCTTCCATCTTCCACAAATCGAAACACAGCCCTCAAGTCTCCTCATCTTGGTTTCATTTTCTTCCTTCCCAAAAGCAAGAGGAACAACCTCTTCACCCTCTACCTTGCTCAAAGCTCTTTATTTTAGAGAAAGGAGAAGCTCAAGCTTTGGAAACAACAAGGCTTGTGGGACTTCACTCCAAACTTCCCTCACCACCACCAAGCTTTTCTACAGGTGGGTAACTATGCATAAATCACCTCCTTGGTGATCTATTTATGGTTATTGTGAATATGTGATTTATGACTTGAAATAAACTTGCATATGTTGTTAATGATTTGATGAAGATAAATATATTTTCAGTGATATGTATTTACGTTTTACGTGATGTGTTTTCTAAAAATGTGGGTAAGGCTTGATGATGTCGAGTATAGTTAAGAAATTGGTATAGGTTGAAAGCTGGAGAAAAACGATATGTGGTGTTGAACCTGGGATGAATGTGAGAACATGAGAGAAAATAAGCAAGGAAGTAAGCGCTGATTGGGTTCCGCGAAGGATCCCTGGAGTACTGAGAGGGTTACGTGAAGAGTGCTGAGTGGGCACCAGGAGTGGTACTGAGCGGGTTCTGCGGAGGATCCCGAGAGTGACTGAGAGGAGTCTGGAGAGTCATTGAGCGGCGCCTATACTGGTGCTGAGTGTTTCGCGGAAAGTGACTGAGAGGAGTCTAGAGAATTATTGAGCGGCACCTGGGATGGTACTGAGTGGTTCAGCGGATAGTGACTAAGAGGAGTCTATTGGTGAGCGGCACCTGGGATGGTGCTGAGGGGTTCCACGGAGAGTGACTGAGAGAAGTCTAGAGAGTTGTCGAGCGGGCACCTGGGACGGTGCTGAGTGGTTCCCTGGAGAGTTTCTGAGTGGGTTCCGCGTAGGTTCCCTAGAGTTGCTGAGTGGTCCCCTGGAGAGTGACTGCGTGGGTTCTGCGGAGGTTCCCTGGAATGGTTGAGTGGTTCCCTGGAGAGTTGCTTAGTGGGTTCCGCGGAGGTTCCCTAGAGTTGCTGAGTAGTTCCCTGGAGAGTTGCTGAGTGGGTTCCGCAGAGGTTCCCTAGGGTTACCGAGTGGCTTCCTAGAGGGGTTTTCAAGGTCCATATATATTCCAACAAGCACTTAGCAGTAGAAGTCTATGTGACAAGTTTATAATGTCAATTGCATTACTGTAAGCCACCCAAGGGTGCAGAGAACAAGAACAGGAGTATCGAGTCGTGCATGCATCATGAGGATAGATCACTAGAGGCTATGCTATGACCAAGGTTAATGAACGAAGATAATAATGAACGTAAGAACCAGAATAGTAAAGAAAGATAAAAGTGCATATGTTGATGATGATGATGATTACGAATGAATAAGGCCATCGTGCCTACATGGCTTCGCCCAAAGGAAGGCGGCCAATGCATGCTTATGATACCGGTTAATTAAAATGTTAAGTTCATGCATAGTGCACAAGGGCAGGCTCGAAGGGAACGCAGGCATTGTGCACGTCACCATGCTCGAAGGGAACGCATGGGGCTCGATCACGTCACCAGGCTCGAAGGGAACGCATGAGACACGATCACCTTGCATACATACCTATGTAATTAAGATGTGGCTATGTCTCGACCATGTCACCATGCTCGAAGGGAACGCATGGGGCAAGGTCATCGAGCATACATATATGTGTAGTAGTGTCAGAACGGTCAAGGGTAGAAAGCACGAGAACTTAGTAAGAAAGATTAGATCCCCGTCACCTAGTAACTAGATAAAGCAACCCAGGAACTTAGGCAAGAAATAACTGGTAGGATGTCTAGATGTATGAACACTTAGAGATCTCCTGGACGGCCCGAAGCATAATTGAGTAACTAGATCACCACTATTCATAGTTAACCACTGAGAACCACCGTTCTCACCCCCACTCACTTATGGCTTCAGGCGAGTTAGATGACGACCCCGCCGAAGAAGTAGCGGATCCTCCGCAGCAGATTTAGGACTGTAGACCCTGAGACAGGGGAGGAGGCAGAGCTGTGGTCAGTGCTTGTGGTGAACCGTCCCCCACCCCGCCGAGTTGCACCACCGGTTTTTCCAGAGCCAGAGACTTCCGCTGACGGCGAGCCCGCTCCTTACGAGAAGGATGTGGAGGTTGATCCACTTTCTGTGAGGTTGCGACCGCCCAAGGCTTACCGGCAGACTGCACGGATGAGGATGGCCAAAGACTACCGCCGTCAGTTCGCACCTCGCACTCCCAGCCACGAGGCAGGTCCATCATCTGGCCCCCAAGACCCGCCAAATGTGCCAGTGCCTTCATCACCCGAGGAGGAGTATCCTCTGGGGATCATGGAGGAGGAGGACGAGGATGATGAGCCGGAGCCGGAGGACGAGCCAGAGGAGCCGGAGTAGGAGGACGAGGAGAAGGATCCAGAGGAGGATCCGGAGGAGGACCCCAGCGAGGATGAGCCGGAGAGCTGACCAGCCCTATTTTCAGACCCTGTCATCAGTGACAACACCTTTTTGCCAGTAGTCTTAGCTTTATGTGTATTTTGATGTATGTCATTTTGTAGCTCTGATAGTATGTACGGGCTTAGGATATGTATAGCCCTTTTGATGCACTAATACAGTATCTATGATATGTATATATGACTTTCTGACATGTATGACTTTAATTGTTGGACCCACTTGTTACTGTTTACTTTGCTGTTCATGTATGTACTTGTATGATAGACGACGCTTGCACTTATCTGTTATACGACTATATGGGACTTATGATAGTTCACACGCATGGCTCTAGTTTGATGCATAACAATAACTTATGTTTAAAAAGAAAAAAAAATGGGTCCTTACTTTCAGTTAACTTAATTATTTTCCTAAGTAAAGTAGGGACTATCAGTATTCCCACCCAGCAGCGGAAGTCCCACAGCTATCAAGAGAATATATAACAATAATCGCTAGTGTTTACCACGAGGTAGGTAGAGATCATAATGGAACATTAGGAGCAAGTGTATCTATATATATTGACAATCAAGGTCCCAGAAATCAGTTACACATTTGCCTTAATAATAAATATTTACACAGAAAGTACAAAAGTCATAAAACATAATACAAAACATCTGTTGCCTTAGCGCGACTGTAGCCATTTTGCTCCAGCTCCGATCTACAGCTCTCTGTTGCTTACCATGCGTCCCTTGGGTCAAGCTCCTCGCTATGTCCACCTGGATCCATAACCGAGTGGGGGTGAGAACACTTAGTCCTCAATGGGGTACACTTAGTCCTCAGTGGGGTTCCTTGGCTCTACCTATCGCTTCATTTCTCGGGTATCCTCCAGGCTGTTCAGGTGTTTCTAAGTGAACATACATACAAACATCCTACTGATTATTATCTTTGCCTAGGGTCCTGAACAGCTTTATCTAAGTTACTAGGTGACTGGGGATCTAATCTTTCTTACTATGTTCTCGTGCTTATTAACTCGACTCGCGGTGCTACAGTGACCGCCTCGTACGTGTCTCGCCGACGGACTACCCAACATGCATACATAGCCATACATAAATAGTCATACATACATTCATACAAATGTCACATCAATCTCATGCATGAGGGAATTGGGATTTCTCTTACGCGCCTGTGGCAGCGTCCTTTGTCGCTGTGGTATGCCATCGCCCCTATGTAGACTGGGGGATCGTCATCCCTTATCCAGCTACAACCCGTGGGACACTAGGAACGAGGCTCGTATGCGTCCGAACTTCATGGACGACTTGCTCTCTTACGCTCCTATCTTTTAAATGTCATGACATAAAAGCTCAAGTGCTCCTTACTTTCTTTTCTCTCGTCCGGTTGGAAACCCGCGTTCAGATCATTCTCTGCGTAACATCATCATAACCCAGTCCGTCTCGTACGGCTGGGGAGGGGCTTGTCAGGTATGACGTGCCAAGAGAGGGATTCCTATTACATAACTATGTTATAACTTTGGGCTACTCTAACCCTCTGCGGCCAGGGCCCGTCTTCAGACTTAACTGATTTCCCTAATTTAAATTACCATCTTTGCACATTAGTTCATTTAATTCTAGTGATCTATGGTCGCCCTAAGTCCTGTGGCAACCCTGCCTCATGATGCCTGCACTGCTGGGTACTTGTAATCTTTTCTGTTCTCATTCATCTTCTGTGGCTCATAGTAATGCAAAATGACATTATATAACTACATAAACTTATCACATAATCATTCACTTCTTTGTGGGTATACTTTTAAAGACTTGGTGCTGGGTTAGAACGTGCTGGCTGGTTGTCCTCGTGATGCATTTTATCATAAATATTACACATAAACTCTACTGCTAAGTGCTTGTTGGAATATAGGGGACCTTGAAAACCCCTCTAGGGAACCACTCAATAACTCCAGGGAACCTCCGCGGAACCCACTCAGAAACTCTCAAGGGAACCACTCGGCAACTCCAGGGAACCTTCGCGAAACCCACTCAGAAACTCTACAGGGAATCACTCAGCACCACTCTGGTGCCCACTCAGCAACTCTCCCCAGGATCCTCTTAGTCACTTTCTGCGGACACACTCAGCACCACTCCGGGTGCCCACAGCAACTCCACAGCATCCTCTTCGTCACTCTCCACGAAACCACTCAACACCAGTCCAGGCGCCGCTCAACAACTCTCTACAGGATCCTCTCAGTCACTTTCCGCGGAACCACCCACACCAGAAACATCTCCCATACAACGTAATGACCAATCCTGATATACATCATACTAACTATCTAACACATAACCCCACATAGGTAGTGGAGGTCAGACTACCCACAAAGTTTAACAACCTAAACATATATTTATCCTCTTCAAAACATTAACAACAGATGCAAGTTCATTTCAAGGCATACAACACATATTATGTGTATTCTATCACATATTCACAACAACCATAAATAGATCACCAAAGAGGTGATTGACGCATAGTTACCCACCGTATTTAGAGGCTTGAGAGGCTGGTTAGATGAGGAGAAAGTTGGGGAAGAGCGGTCCTCCAAGCGCAGAACTTCTACCTGGCTTCCGTCAAGTGTTCCCCGGTTTCGATGGCTCCTACTGGCTTCGGGCTTGCTTTAACGCCTCTGAGCTCCTCTTGGATGAATTTCTTCAAGCTTTCCTTAGGATTTTGAAGGTATTTTCGTGGGCTAGGGCTAGGGGATTCCTGGAGGAAGTGAACTGGGTTTAAGGCCGGCGGTGTCTAGTATCCGGTTTGACCAAACAGCAGTTGATCGGGCAAACGGACAGAGTTCTGGCAAGGTTTCCATTTTTCTATGTAATTTTCTGATTTGGGGAGGCGGGTATTTATAGCCCAAGGCTGAATTCCCATTTTACCATTTACCCTTGGCAAAAATTACCAAAATGCCATTCTAATTTAATTTTCTAATTATTTAATTAGTTTGGATAATTATGAAGTCAAATCAATGAATATTTAATTATTTTCCTTGGAAAAGCTGAATAATCACGTGGTCATCTCCCATGTGGGTCCCACGCAGTCCCGTTTCGCTCGTATTCAGTCGTTCGCAGTGCCGGTGCGTCGCGCACGGTCGTCCGAAAAATATTCCGCTTATACCGTCGCGATCCTCTAACTGTCCTCTACATGGAGGTGTAATTACTTCAAGGTATTGGTGAATTTTTCTCCGGAGGTATATTCTTCACGGATACCTTGGCCACACCGGTAAGCGTCGGTGACGACAACCGCAAGTTCAGCTTGCATTTCTGCGGTCGCCTAGTCCTCCTAATGAGGTTGTGGGACTAATCCAAGGTATTTGAAACTTTTCCCCGGTACCGGTTGGGTTTCCAGCGACTTGGGACTCTCTGCTCAATTCTACAAGCTAAACGAAGCCGTTCTAGTGTTTGCAGAATCGTCCGAAACAGAGCAGAATTTCGTCTGGCGGACGTTTTAGGTTTTCTATCCAATTCTAAAGGTCAAGGGGAATCATTTGAGTGTCAGCAGAATTTTGAGAAACTAAA
>QANU01091849.1:24154-48718 GCA_003254905.1 Nissolia schottii | reverse complement strand
GTATCCGGTTTGACCAAACAGCAGTTGATCGGGCAAACGGACAGAGTTCTGGCAAGGTTTCCATTTTTCTATGTAATTTTCGGATTTGGGGAGGCGGGTATTTATAGCCCAAGGCTGAATTCCCATTTTACCATTTACCCTTAGCAAAAATTACCAAAATGCCATTCTAATTTAATTTTCTAATTATTTAATTAGTTTGGATAATTATGAAGTCAAATCAATGAATATTTAATTATTTTCCTTGGAAAAGCTGAATAATCACGTGGTCATCTCCCATGTGGGTCCCACGCAGTCCCGTTTCGCTCGTATTCAGTCGTTCGCAGTGCCGGTGCGTCGCGCACGGTCGTCCGAAAAATATTCCGCTTATACCGTCGCGATCCTCTAACTGTCCTCTACATGGAGGTGTAATTACTTCAAGGTATTGGTGAATTTTTCTCCAGAGGTATATTCTTCACGGATACCTTGGCCACACCGGTAAGCGTCGGTGACGACAACCGCCAGTTTAGCTTGCATTTCTGCGGTCGCCTAGTCCTCCTAATGAGGTTGTGGGACTAATCAATCCAAGGTATTTGAAACTTTTCCCCGGTACCGGTTGGGTTTCCAGCGACTTGGGACTCTCTGCTCAATTCTACAAGTTAAACGAAGCCGTTCTAGTGTTTGCAGAATCGTCCGAAACAGAGCAGAATTTCGTCTGGCGGATGTTTTAGGTTTTCTATCCAATTCTAAAGGTCAAGGGGAATCATTTGAGTGTCAGCAGAATTTTGAGAAACTAAATAGAATAATTTCTACAGACAATGGTGTCCTTCAGGCTTCAGGCTTCAGGCTTCCACTTTCCTGACATCTCCAGCGTTGCCAACGTTTTTGGGCATCCTTTCTTATTTCTAAGCTCTCTGGTATTCTATACTCCTTTTATCCCTTCTAGATTCTCCCTTTTTCACCTTAATATCTTAAGGTTAATAATTCCACCCTCCATCGCTTCGGATCCCATATTCCCTTTTCTTCCCTCGTACACTTAGCACCTCTTTCTTCTCAAGCTTAATACACTTTCTTTTGTCCTCCAGACCCTAGCCTTTCATACTTCCCTAGGTGAAACCTAATTTGCATCAGTCACTCTCACACTTAATCCCCTTGATCTTCCTTCAATCTTATTACACTTATGCGTATACTTACATCCTTATTTATGCTCTTACCTAGTTCTTAACCCAATTTGTATTCTGTGCATGTATCCTCCTTAAAGACTTATTTACTTCACTTCCATGTTTAACCCGACTTTATATCCTCTCCTATGCTCTTCTTTTACTCCTCTTACCTTCCACCCTTGAAATCCCCAATACTCAGCTTCTCGAGCTTTTACTTCCCAACCAGAATACGCCTAAGCACTCCTACACTCTTATCAGTTACCTAGTTCTCTTGCCTTTTTCCCGCACCTTCTAAACTGATTCCTACAGGCTGGGAAAAGTCGCCCTCTCCTCTAGTTCTACTAGACGCTTCCTGGTCCAACCTTCCCTTCCTTTTTATCTCCCTCATTGCTTGCTGCAGCCAGCTTTCTTGCTGATCCCTCCTCTCTTTACTGTCTGGTTGTCCACGTCTGCTCAATAAGCCTTATTCTTCCCTCTTTGAGATTCTAACGCCTAACCTCCCTAAATCTAGCACTCGTCCACCCTAGTCGCACCCAGTCACGTGTGTCCCAGTGCTTGACGGACCCCTGTAGTTCAAGCTTCCAACCTTTAAAAGGGTTTGTACACGAATTTATTATGCAAAATCTTTGCTAAGGGAAAACTGGGATGTTACATTCCACCCCCCTTAGAAAAATTTTGCCCTCAAAATTCCTACACGTCCAAGAAGACATAGGTATAGATATGCCAACGATCGGATCCCAAAAGACTTGGGCGGTGTACAATTGATGTGATAATTATACAAAACGTCTCTTGATATATATATATATATACACACACACACACAATCACATGGTCCAGATTACAATTACACATTTGATTAATAGTACATATTACACCTACTGCACATAATCGTTAATGGCCCATCGAGGTCATTTAACTGTTACATAACCCTAAACAATACTCGCCGTCTTGCGTGGATACAAAGGGTAGCTCCTGCTATTCCTTGGGGATCCTTCGACATCCTGCGACACCTCGCCCTCTCAGGTGTGCTGGTTGTACCTGCCTGGAACCATAAAGGAGTGGGGGCGAGAATGTTGCGTCCTTAGTGGGGTCCTTCGGGCATAACTAATTGTTGCTTTACTCCATTATGATTCCGCCGCTCAGGGGGTCTCTAGGTGGTACTATTATACTAAATCCCTACTAGTTATTAATATTCATGCTAGTCGTGAGCAATTTATCTACTTTCCTAGGTGATCGGGGGAATCTAATCTTTACATTATCTAGGTCTTCACGCTTGCTACTTTATTCGCTCGAGTCTCGTGATATCTGATTACATACTCGCGTAGTCTATAACTTTCATATAGGCCGTCTCGAGGGTTCTCTTGACGGTGACTTATAACGTATACATACTTACATACATACACCACATATCTTATGCATGAGTAGTCTGGGTTCTCTTACGCGCTCTGTGGCTACGTCCTTCTTAGTTCCTTATGTCATTCCACCTTTGTAGTTGTGGTCGCCAGCTACAACATACATCCGTCCAGCTTGGGGATGGCGAGGGGCCTGCCCTATTGTAACATCCCACTCTTTTCTTAGTGAAAATTTCCCCGAATAACTTTTCGTGGAGCCCTTTGTATGAGTTAACATGTGGAAGTCTGTAGAAATTATTCTGTTTGGTTTTGATAAATTCTGATGACACTTAAATGATTCCTTTCAACCTCTAGAGTAGGATGAAAAACCGAGATAGTCGGTAAGACGAAGTTCTATTTAGTTTCAGGCGATTCCGTAGGCACTCGAACAGCTCTGTTTAGCCAGTAGAATTTAATAGAGAGCCCCAAGTCTTTAGAAATCTAACCTGTACTGGGAAAAGTTATAAATACCATGGATTAGTCCCAAAATCCCATTAGGAAGACTAGGTGATAGCGAAAATGCAAGCGGAATATTTTTCGGACGGCCGCACGCGAAGCACCGGGACAACGTACGACAAAACACGATCAAACGGGACCAAAAAGTGGGCCCCACAGCCAACCAACCTGCACTCTCTCTCACGGTTTCTCTCTCCTAATATGGACCAAGTATTTCAAATCAAAAGTCAAAGATGACAAGCAATCTAGTCATCATCCTTATCCATATTAATTAATTTCTTTTTCTTTTTTTCTTTTTGCAAAAATCATGTGGCCACCATGAGCCAAGAATTTCGGCCTCCCCCTCTATAAGTAGCCCTCATTTTCACTTCATTTTCACATATTCTCATCCTTCCCAAAGCTCTACCGAAAAATCATTCAGTTTAGAAACCCTGCTAAAACGCTGCCGAAATCAGGAAACTGGTTAGGAAGGCTGAGCACTCAGGGAACCTGTATCTTTTCAACCATATCCAATCCTCTTTAAATCTCTAAGGAAGTGGGTAAACTTAGCTTGCTCACCTCCTTGGTGGCTTATGTGTGCTTATGTTTGATTCTGCGTAATCTTGTGAACTGTGTAGATTATGTTAGCTATGCTAGGCTTAGGTTGTATAGATGACTTGGTTATGTTTTCTAAGATGAAATATGTTGTATAATGGTTGTTGGAACTTATGAAAGAACCCCAAGAAGTGAGCATGGGAAAGGATGGAAGGAAGAGCAAGAAAACAAAGAAGCAAGCCAAAGTTGCGCCTAGGGCATTGAGAGGCTCTAGGGACCGTTGAGCCGCCTAGCGCTGAACGTAGCCACGAGTTTTTAGTAACATTTTTTAAATGTCTAGGAGACTTTAGGGCGCTAAGCGGCCTCAAGAACATCATAAGGGACGGTTTTAAGATGAGTTTGTGTGAAGAGGTTGGTTTCAGGGACCGTTGAGCAGACCCACAAGGACGCTGAGCGACCTGAAACTTAGAAGTCCCATGGAAACCTGGACAGGGTTGACGAAGTGAACCGGAATTCTCGAGGGTGTCAAGTAACCCAGGGAACTCTAGGTCGCCGAGCTAACCTAAACCAGGGAACATTTATGAAAACTGTCTTGAGGCCCATAGTTCCAACAAGCATTGACTTGACTGATATATGATTTATGTGAAACATTGCATATAGTGTGTATATGATACAATGCATCATGAGGACCGGGTTGTCATTTAAGTGTTAGGGAAACCTTAGAGAACTAGAGGTTAATCACTTAATGTTTAAAGGTCATAATTGAACGCTAGGGAATAAGTGATGTTCTAAGAAGGTTTCGACCACCAAGGGTTCGGTTTACCTTAAGACAAGTACATAGTTATATAATAGGAAATCCCTCTCTTGGCACGTCTACGGACACGCCCCTTACCAGTCCAAAAAGGTTGATTGGTCAATGATGTTAATGAAAAGAAAGAAAGAAAGCAAAGGAAAGATGAATGATATGAGGGTGACATCACACCTAACAATAATGATAATGATGATGATAATGATTATGAGTCCACGCTCGGATTGGCTTGGCAAGAGCACCTCTCGCTATCCCACCAGGTGGATGGTCATCACTATTGATGGGCGATAATGACCTAAGTTGCATTGGTGGCTTGCAACCACCTAGGTGAAAGCGCTGCCTGATCGTCATCAATAGGAAGCAGAAGTAGGTTATAACCGGACGGCCACAGTTACAAGGGTGGAAGGACTCAAAATGACAAAGGAATAACGAATGACCAGAAGGACGCTATTCTGGCTTAGCCGTTAGCTGGAGGCGTAAGAGAGCCCCATTTCTCCCATGGATAAGATACATAATGAATGAATATGTGATGAATGAATAATTAATGCATAAATATATGATGAATAATGTATGTAATTATATGTAGTTGTTAAGAGAACGCTCGAGACGACCTATGTATATACGCCTAGTAAGTTAGCAAGCACGAGAACCTAGATAAGAAAGACTAGATCCCCCGTCACCTAGTAACTCAGATAAAGTCATTCAGGATCCTAGGCAAATATAAATAATCAGTAGGATGTTAGTACGCATGAACACATAGAGATCTCCTGAGCGGCCTGGTTCATAAGTGAGTTGAAACTGTATCCCTACGCGCTAAGGTACACCACTGAGGACCAACATTCTCACCCCACTCGGTTATGCTTCCAGGGGCAGATGAAGGCTACGATGAGCAACACGAGGAACAATAGCGGACAAGGTATAGCCGCCGGTAGCAAAAAGGCAAGATTCCCGAGCTAAGAGTACATGCTGGTGTAGTGGCGCACGAGATAAACTTTTGTTATGTATTATGATGGACATGTTAAGTGTGTATATATATATATATATATATGTAACTTATTATAACATGATATGGTTTTGTTGTATATATCTTTGTACTGGGTAATGTATCTGTTTGTATGACTACTTATACTAGAAACGATTATCTGTCATAAGCCCCATGCTCTATCGTTTGTATCATATATTCTGTTTAACACGCGGCTCATACTTTATGAATAAGTAACCAGCAGGAAAGTTTTAAAATGGTCCCTATTTTCCTTAACCTAGTATTTTCGAAAAGTAATGAAGGACTATAAGTATTGCCACCAAGTGATTAACAACCTAATGAGCATTGCATGTGACTCGAGCGTAGGCAGTTAGCTAGGGTGTTACACCTATCGATGCGACCAGGCGTGGACTCCACTCGTTTCTTTACGTCACTACTTTAGGACGGATTGTGTTTCAGCGCCACTACTTTGGGGCGTATGATGCTCGGACTTGCGACTACTTTGGGGCTTGTTATGTATAGACTCGCCACTACTTTGGGGCGTATTGCGTTTAGACGTGCCACTACTTTGGGGCGTATTTTGTTTAGTGTCACAAAACCTTAGCTCAGGTCTCAACCTGCATTTAATCATTAACCAATCCATCTTGCTGGACTAGCGAGGGGCTTGTCCGTAGATGTGCCAAGAGAGGGGATAACCTTAGTCATATAGCTATGTACTTTTCTTCTAGGTGCACTTAACCCTCAGAGGTCCCTAGGATTCAGTTATGATCTTTAAGACATTAGGTGCTCATAGGGTAGTTATCTACAGTCGTCCTAAAGCTCTACTGACAACTGAGTCCTTATGATGCATGTTATTACAATTACAACATATAATGACACAGTTACTCAAAGTAGGTATACAAAATTCAGGGGTCTTCAGGTCAGGCTGCTCAGCGCCTCGGCAGGGCCGCTCAGCGGGCCACTTAGCACACCACTCAATGTGCCCTGGGTGCCCTGAGGCCAATTTCGTTCCGGCGTCAAATTATTTCGTAAGTCCCGAAGCCTTTTCACATAGTTCCAGCCAGCACAATTATATTTTTCGAACATTAAAACTACGTAAAATCGTTCTCACACCATTATCTCTATATTTTCTACATAACATTTTTCTCAGTTACTTTTTCAAATATAAGCACATAAAATAGCATATAAATCCACATAGACAGTGGGTGGTCGGATTACCCACCTCCAAAGTGCATTTGGAGATGGTGAAAGTGGTGAGAAAATGTTCTAACAAACGTTGGTGCGATCTTGTTATTTTTCCTGGGTCTGACAATGTAACTGCAGAATGCTCGAACAGAAAAAAAAAAAAATATGTTAGCAAATGAAAAATGAATGAAAATGAAAGCCTCAGAGATGGCTTTTATACAGAGCCATGGCGGTGGCACTATTTCTTATTATATTATTATTATTATTATTATATATTGAATACATATCCATATATTATTCATATATTATTATTATATGTTGTTTAGACTTATCCTTGCAACTTTCGTTGCAGAGGATAAGTTCGGTTAATTAATCTATTAATTGGTGGCTTGGTATTAATTTTGATCATATTTGATCGCGTTTGGTCATAATTTATTCGTGTACGGATGTCCTAAAAATATTTTGGACATATCGTTGTGATCTAGTAATTTTTCTTATTAGTAATTTAATCCGGCCGATGTATTCTTGAATTGATTTTCATATTAGTGTATTTTACGGATTCCTTTGAGTCATAATTAAATTCTGGCGATGATTGAAAATCAACCCAAATCTCGCAAAATCCCACGAGATCACGAAATCATTATTTTGACTGATACTTTGGAAATTAAATTTAATAATTTAATTTTTCAGTCTTAATAATTGACTCGCATTTATTTATTACGCGAAATCCTTGTAAGGAAAAAATAGGAATGTTACATCACTTGTCAAGAGTATCTTGTATCTAGGGTGTACAAAAAAAAAAAATTATTTTATATAAGGCGAATAATTTATTTGGGAAATTATATAATTGTTTAAGGGCTACTTAGGACATTTATTAGAAGCTCAGAAACTAAATCAAAGGTATGGTGACGAGTAGTTGACATTAACAGCTTTATTTCGTTACAAATTGATGAGAGATAAATGGAGGTAAAAGATATTAAGCTCAAAAATTACTAAGAGCGTTTCATTTTTAAGGACTTACGTAGCTAAACGCAAAAATTGCTTAGTATCTGACGTCTGTATTCCTCTTCTCAATAAAAAAAACCATCACGTAAATAAGTAATTTGACTTAATAATTCTAAACAGCCAAAACGGACTAATCATTTTCGGTAGAAAATTGTCTCTTTCCATTTTCTTAATTGTTGATAAAGAATTTGTTGACTGGGCCTGGTAGTTGTATTCCCGGTACCGGAACTCCCTCACTCTTCTGAACATTAAAACTTCCTTCCTCTAACCAAACAATAAGTTGCTCGGAATTTTCCAATTCATCTTTTGCCTTCTTTCCTACTCTCATGTCTCTGTCTATCCCAAGTCTCGTAGTTGTTCCAAATATGACACTTCAACACGCGGATCTCTTCCATGCGAACACCATACCCCCTCCTCCTACAAATAAACCAACCCAAAACATACAACGCCAAAATCAATTAGTTGATTTTATACAAGGGACTATATAAACGCTTGTTAAGACATAGTCCTAATTTACTTATAGCTAACACGATCTGCCGAATATCCTACTTGTAATACCGTTTCCAATTTTCAAGCCTTGCGACAATTGAAAAAGAGAAAAAAGAAAAGAAATGGCAATAGCCACAGATAAGGAACGGACGTTAGAGGAAACACCAACCTGGGCTGTAGCAGTTGTGTGCCTTGTGTTGCTTGCTATTTCAATCATCATCGAACATATTATTCATGCTATTGGAAAGGTAAGCTTTAGGCTTTAGCAGGGGCTTTAGCTTTAGGCATAAGCATATCTTAGTTGTTTTTTTATGACTGCTATAACCTGTGCCGTTGAACCCTTACCTCTCTGTCTGGCTGTGTATTTTTGCTGCTTAAATTTGCAGTGGCTCAAAAAGCACAAGAAGAATGCTCTCTCCGAAGCGTTAGAGAAGGTCAAAGGAGGTAACGTACACGCGCTTCTCTTAGTTTCCCCCCTTTCTGAATTCTTCTTCAGAATTTACCACTCTGTGTTCCGAGACTTTGACGTCTAACGAATTAATTGCTTTTCTCTGTTCAGAGCTTATGCTGCTAGGATTCATTTCATTGCTCCTAACCGCGTTCCAAGATTCAATTTCTAAGATCTGCATACCACAGAGCGTCGCATCAACGTGGCATCCTTGCGCAAATCCGAAGGCAGAGGGTAAACCGGCTGCAAGCTCCGACGCTGATACGAATGATCGGAGGAAGCTTCTCGAATATTTGGAGCCCATACCCCGACGTGTTCTAGCTACTAAAGGAGTTGACAAGTGCGCTGAAAAGGCAAGTTCAATGGAAGGGGGGGATTTTCTTGTAGATACCTTTTCCTTCTCTATTCCTTCTTTTCCCTTTTTCTTTTTTCTTTTTTTGGTGGGGGAGGCTGGAATCACAGAGCCTGGCGAGCAAAGGCTACCTCGTTGGCGTTGATACAGATTTGAATTTGATTGGTGTTTTTTGTACTTGCAGGGAAAAGTGGCTTTTGTCTCTGCGTATGGAATTCACCAGCTCCATATATTCATCTTTGTGCTGGCTATTTTTCATATTCTCCAATGCATCATAACACTAGCTTTAGGAAGAATTAAGGTACCCCCCCTTTAATTTTGCTTCTAAGTTATATGTAAGGTAAATTATCAAATTAGTCTTAAAGTTGGCAATCAACTTCAAATCAAATTCATCCTTAATGTTCGAAAATTTTTTAACCTCTTAAAGTTAACAAGAGTTAATAAATACTTAGACATTGATTAAGTTAGTCCTTCTCGCCGACTAATTTAATAGACTTTCTCCACCACCACGAATTTGATGTCGGTGGTTGCCAAATTCAATGATTAATTCAATAGTTTACTTGTATGCGTACTCATATATGCTACTCTCCTCTTCTCTGTTACTGTTTTGCCTATGAACTCATTGTGTGCTTCAATGGATACAGATGAGACGCTGGAAGAAATGGGAAGATGAAACAAAGACGCTTGAATATCAATTCTACAACGGTAATTAAGACTTCCGATTTTCTAGCCGCCATTTATTAAAAGAAATATTTTTTGTATGTACCGCTACCCAAACGTGCTTGTTGACAAATAAATATAATGCCTATGATTCCGTACTTTATGCGTTTACCGTGAACAGTACTAGTCAAACGTCACAAAGTCACCTATAAAAATAAATATGGGCCTGCTTTTTATTTATTATTATTATTATTATTAAAGATAGGCTTGACAGCGTGGACGATATTGACATACTTGTAATAAGAATTGTTTGAATATTGAAAGCCCTGGCAATTTTTATATGGTAATACATTTATATTTTTTTTATAAGCGATGACTTTTTGTATTGATAACTATTTAGACGTATTAGTATCATGACTTTCAAATAATTTTCTACCTACCATCTAAAGATCGAAAAGTCCTAATAATAAAGAGGAGTAACTTGTAAGATTGTAAAAACAAATTATGGAACGTGACTCTTCTACTTTTGGCCATTTCTGTTAGTCATTTCTGATGGTGCATTTTGTAAATATGTTTTGTAGATCCTGGGAGATTCAGGTTCGCAAGGGACACAACTTTCGGACGCAGGCACTTGAGCACGTGGTGGAGTAGGTCATCAATTTCCTTATGGATAGTAAGTACACAATTATTAAACATGAATGAAATGCTAGATTTCTTTAACTTGGTCACTACTCAGGTATAAAGGGCGTTTGGTACAAGATAATTTATTTAAATTATCAGTAATTTAACTTTTAAATTACTTGATAATCAAAGTAACCTTTTTAGTGTGACATGATTGTCGATAATTTTGATTATCCATGTAATTCACATTACCTTCGAAATGGTAATGTGGCTTATCTCGTTGGGATGTCTATCTGAACTATTATTTCTCATATAATCATAAAATTATTGTTTTGACCAAAATACTATCAACCCTACTAACACAAATATCTATCTCCCTCTATGATCATCTCTTACTACCAACGCTGCCACCATCACAATCACCACTTGTCACCTACCAGCCATCGCCACCACCTAGCACCACTACCAGTCTACCACTACCCACCACCACTACCACTACATCACAACTGCTGCCACCACCGCTATCGCCTCTACCACCACAACCATCGCCAAGACCTACCACCCACCACCATAGTCATCGCTACCACCACCAATGTCACCTCCGCCTCAACCACCACCGCCACAATCACAACACACCAAATGATGATGATAATGATAATGGCTATTTATTTATTTTTATAATTTTATTTTTATAATTTACTTTTATGTTTATTGTTATTTATTTTTATTTTATTATTATTCGGAGAATATTACAATAAAATGAGTATATTATTTGTTAATCTTTTTTATATACTAAATAAGATCCTGTAAATTCTCACTTACATTACCTATGCATACCAAACAAAGTAATGTAACATTACCATCAATTTAAAAATTGTTAATCTTTCTAAAAGGGAATCTAGATTACCAGCCGTCTTCAAAGCAATGTACCAAACACTGCCTAATTTACTTATAAGCTACATTCTGAATTTCAAAGGGTTAGTTTGTTGTCATGGACACATAATTTAATTTCGAAGTTTATAATGCCTTGATTATTTTCCAATCAGGTTAGCTTCTTCAGACAATTCTATGGATCAATTAATAAAGTTGACTATTTGGCATTACGTCATGGATTTATCATGGTGAGTTTGTATTTGATAATCTTTCCTAATTTTGACACGTTTCACTTGAAATGTCATCCCAAAATGTATATGACTAACCTATGTGATTTTAGGCGCATCTGGCACGAAGAAATGATGCAAAATTTGATTTCCAGAAATATATAAGTAGATCACTTGAAGAGGATTTCAAAGTTGTGGTGGGAATAAGGTGCGGATATCATATATTACTTTGCTATGTTTTCAATAAGTTAGTTATTAATCTAATTTCACCTTTTTCGTCACTTGCAGTCCAATCATATGGTTCTTTGCGGTTTTATTCCTTCTGGCTAATGTTCGTGGTAAGCCATTCAAATTTTCAAACCACTTTGAATATGACGCAGTTTAACGTGTTGGTGCTGCAATGAGCTAGCTGAAGTATTTCAATGTAAAGCAAAATAAAGTAAAAAATTTGATCATGAATTATGTCAATCACTTCCACTAAAATTTTTATAGAATTCAATTGAGACCACGCGACGTTTTTTGGTATACTAAAGAATTTTTCCGGTGATAGATACATTTTAGCATTGTAGTTCTTAGTTTAACGTGCATTCGCCCTCTTCATATCTCGAACTTAAGAAACCTTAAAAAGCTTATTTCAGTTGAAAAATATAGAGTTCGTATGTTATAGTTTATCCCATCAATTGTAATATAAAACTTTTTATTCTATGTCGGCAGGGTGGTACTCTTATTACTGGCTTCCATTTGTCCCATTAATTGTAAGCACATACTGCTCATTCTGTTTGTGTTGTTTGTCTATATTTTCTTTCTTGATTATAAGCAGAGACTACTCGAATAACTGACCTTGATTTAATGTGAATCTTTCAGATAATCTTAGTAGTGGGTGCTAAGCTACAAATGATCATAACAAAGATGGGATTGAGGATTCACGATAGAGGGGAAGTGTTACAGGGTGCTCCTGTGGTTGAACCAGGAGATGAACTGTTCTGGTTCAATCGTCCAGGCCTCCTTCTCTGTTTGATTCATCTTGTTCTCTTTCAGGTAATTTCATTATTTCTTTTTCCTTACATTCTAACATCTATCAAATTGAAGCATTCTTGTTTTTCTTAAAATAATTATGTTTTCTTCCACGATGCAGAATGCCTTTCAACTGGCTTTTTTCTCTTGGAGCACTGTAAGTTTACATCCTGATCAATTTTTCTCTTGTATTTGTGCTTCCTGGCTCATATGGTTTATTAGCACCACATTGAAGAAAACTTTTAGTAATGCTTAACTAGGACTTCCTAGTATTAAGGCGAAGCATAGGTTTCCATGTTGATTCTTTGCTGTGAAATAATTTGTTTGAAATTGAAGGCTAGTTAATCTATATCAGTTTAGAGGTACAGAACAACCCTTCTGAAAAGTTAACCCTGGATAATTTTGATTATTATTTCTAACATTTCAAATCATATATGAAAGCCCTAGCTACTACCTAGACCTTGTGCTTAGCTAGGAAAAGGCAGCTTCAAGATTGTTCTAACTTTTGCATAATTTCTTTTTACAGTATGAATTCTCGTTACACTCTTGCTTCCATGAATCAACTGCAGACATTGTCATTAAGATTACAATGGGGTAAGCTCATTTCTGTTACAAAAGCTGAGATTGCCAATACCGTTTAATTCGTTGCTTGCAGTTTGGAGATTGGACAATTGTAAACCAATAGTAAATGAATATTTTTTTTTTTCTTTCCCAGAATTGTCATTCAAGTTCTTTGCAGCTACTCGACTTTGCCTCTTTATGCTCTAGTC
Source organism: Nissolia schottii (assembly GCA_003254905.1). Classification (NCBI taxonomy): domain Eukaryota; kingdom Viridiplantae; phylum Streptophyta; class Magnoliopsida; order Fabales; family Fabaceae; genus Nissolia; species Nissolia schottii. The sequence continues at coordinate 35,764 of QANU01091849.1, read as the reverse complement.
ACACAGGTTAGACGAATGAAAACACACACTAGCAAATTCAATTTTACCATTGTATATTAGATTAGCAGCAGCCACTGATTGATTTCATTATGTTTTTGCGTGGCATAAACAGATGGGTTCAACCATGAAACACACCGTTTTCAACGATAGAGTGGCAACAGCACTGAGAAAGTGGCACCACGGTGCCAAAAGGCACGTCAAACGCAGTAAGCAATCAGATGCCAATAGCGTCTCGCCATTGTCGAGCGGGCAGACAACCCCAGCTCACGGCTTATCGCCTGTTCACCTGCTGCAGCGGCACCTTGCTGGCCGCAGCGACAGTTTGCAAACATCTCCAAGGACATCCAACTATGAGAATGAACAGAGGGATGTTGAAGGGTCACCTTCCCCAAGCAACCACCCTACAGGTACAAGGGGAGAAGGAGAAGATGAGACTCAGATGCAAGTTCTAGAGCCACATTCAACAACAGAACAACTTCCTGTTTGAAGTACTCAACAAGAAACCAGCATTAATTTGGCATAATTTTCATTTGACAAGCAATAGACCAGTTGATGGTAATATGTTATGTACAGTTTCAGTACATGTGAAAATACATGCTTGATTGTAGAGAAAAGGCCAATTAGGCATAATCTTGTTGGGACTAGATCATAGAGCACGTTCTGTATCATCTATTGGAAAAAAATTTTGATGAAGTTTCACATGCCTATATGAACAAGAAAAACAATAATAGTCAAAGATATTCTTGATGAAAATAAAGGGGACCTGGTTTAGAAGTTGTATTGAAATAGAGAGTTTTGTGAAATTGAGTTTTTGATCCATCGACTTGTCTTTCTTGATTATGTGAATGGTGATTACTTGCTTTATTTGAGATAAGGATGATTAAAATGTGATCCTAAATGGTCATGAGGCCATTGAGCCTAGGCCAAATGGTGATTATAGGACTTGCTTATGTTGGATTAATAAGCATGATTGAAAAGTGATCCAAATGATTGTATAACATAGGTCAAGGTCTAGTGGAGATTCCATGACTATCTATTGGTTACGTATGTGTTTTATAGATAGGTAACTTGTCTTCCAAGTAATCCCTAAAGTCCTCGAGTGTTGTCTTAGCTAGGAGTTGTCAAGTGTCTTAGCTAATTGTCGTTTAGTTATGATGTTGACTCAGACACCCTAGCTAGATGGCTTATGCTTAAGTCATAGACCATATGGGCTAGGTGGTTGTCGTTTGGGGTGCAAACTCTTCCTCGTTTACTAGAATCTTTAAAATAGTGGTTTACTAAAATAAGGTCGATTTATAACTTTTTGCGCAACTACTGATGTTAGGAAATTAGAAGCCATGCATATAAGTAGACGTTTAACATGCACAATACATGATGTAGGGGTTTTATACACACAATTACAAGATAACATATACCATTACAGATAGCTTGGCCCAAAAGGTCTAACACCTATATATATATATATATAGTGACAGTTACAATATACATTTTTGTTATGTACTAACCATACAATCATAGTCTTATCCTACATTACACGCATCGGTCAGTGGTAGATGGATACTATCCATTGCGCCTACTATATACATATGCTACCATCCTACAATCATCCTATCACCAGAGACAGTCCTTACCTGTAGCCCTACGCGTCTGACTCCTCCTCAGGGTCCTCCTCCTCCTCTTCATCCCCGCTCGACGCTGCGGTCACGACGATGAACTCTAGCTGGGCAAACCGTCGTGGTAACACTGGGGCTACCCTCTTTCTCGCGGTGGTCCTGCGACCATGGGGTCTGGCTGGTAGAGTGAGTGAGGTGAGGTCCACCTCAACCTTTCTCACGGGAGGGGGAGCTTCCTCGTCACTGTCGTCCAGGTGGATGGGGTATTCTGGCATTGACCCGGGGCTCTCATCCACTAGGATGAGGTTTACTGATGAGGAGCCCACGCCTCTGTATAGTCAAAGTGGTGGTGCTAGGAGCAGCGGGGTTTGAGCTGGGGCGTCGGTAGGTGCATAGGTGCAAGTCTTCGTGATTACCCCAATCTTGGGGTCACGTTGACGCGTATGAGTCAGTAGTAGGGCAGCTCTCCGTGGGGACGTCATCAGTCTCACCTGGAATCGTAAGCGAGTGGGAGTAAGAACAAATTGTTCTTAGTGGAGACCCTTGGTTGTACCTATCGCTTCATTACTCGGTTAGGATCCAGGACACTCAAGAGATCTCTAAGTGTCATGCATGCTATAAGTCCCTACTGTTTATTGTTATCCATTCTAGTCCTGAGTAGCTTTATCTACTTTACTAGGTGATTGTGGATTTCTAATCTTGAGATTACTTAGGGCTTCGTGCTTGATTAACTGTACTCTTTCGAGTATGGCAATGTCGGATTGCCTACTCACGTTATCTACAGCTTACATACTAGTCGTCTCAGGATGTCCCTTGACGATAACTTATATACTTAGATAATTACATACCTACTTACATACACACATACAATCATGTTTTATGCATGAGGGGTATTCTCTTATGCGCTCTGTGGTAGCGTCCTTCTTAGTCACGTCCTTCCACTCTTGTAGCTATGGCCTCGAGCCCTCGACTACAACCAACACCCGTCCACTTGGGGGTGAGGGGCCTGCCTTTTCGGCGTGACCCAGTGGGGACTCCTTTACGTTTCATGCCAGCTACTTTGGGGCATATTGTACGTGTGGTGCCAACTACTTTGGGCACGTTGTAATTGTGATGCCAACTACTTTGGGGCATGTTGTAATCGTGATGTAGTATTCGTGAAGCCAACTACTTTGGGGCATATTATACGTTGTACTTGCCACTACTTTGGGGCGTGTTGTGTTCTATTTTGCCACTACTTTGGGGAACGGTACATTTTACCAGCATCCTGGTTTAGGTCTTTAACCTGCGTTTAATTATTTACCAATCCATCTTGCTGGACTGGCGACGGGCTTGTCCGTAGACGTGCCAAGAGAAGGGATAATCCTAATTATATAACTATTTCCTTTTCTTTAAGGTATACCGAACCATTAGAGGTCGGGCCTTTCTTAAGAATATTTCCTTTTTTTCTAGGATTCAGTTATGATCTTGTGGATATTAGTTGATCATAGTCTAGTTGTCTACAGTCGTCCTAAAGCCCTAATGACGACCGATTCCTCATGATGCATGCTAGTATAATTACAACATTGAATAATATAGCTATATAGTCATGGTGCACAATCAGGAGCCTTCAAGTCAGACTGCTCAGCGGGGAGCTCACAAACTCTGAATATTGTTGGAATAATTGTTAGAAATAGGATTGGCTTATGTTTATGAGGATATGAGTACGAAAGTATGTGGTTTTTCTAGATGAGATATGATGTTAGGATGGATTTTTATGTGACTTTGAATTTTATACATGTGGTTGATGATTGTCTGGATCTGCTAGTGCTGTCTGTGATTCTGTCAGAATTTAGAAAAGCTTAAGATGGAAGTATGTATATGACACGATTTTGAAGGGATCTGTATGCTGAGATTTTTATCATGAAAAACTAATGTTATTTTTGAGTTCTACACAAAAAATTGAGTGGGGATGTCAAGTTTTATGATTTTTGGAGTCCTCGATGAATTTCTCAGCAAACAGGCAGAAAACGAGGTTTTTATGAAAAAGGGCAAAATAGGAATTTCACGTGTTTGGGATGAAAAACTGGGTTTGTTTTCAGAAAATATGGGTTATGAACTATCAAAAACCCTAAGGGCAAGTCTTGAGTCCATCGAGTTTTTGAGAACAAAAATTCCAAAGAAAACAGGGCGTTTACGAGGGTGAAACGGTAATTTTGGGAAAGGGGGTAAAATTGTAATTTCTTAATGATGAGGTCAGAATCTGGAATTTTAGACGTGGAAAATGATCTTAGGACTATCAAGAACCTTGGGGTAAGGTCTTGGACCTCTCCGGTTTATGATCGCTAATTTCTGACAGAAACCAGATGTCTGTTTTGCTAGTTGCTAGGTTTACGTTTGTTATGTTTAAGAAATGAGATTATGTTCTTTATATGTGAAGTTAGTGATAGTATATGATTGATGTTATGAGTTATGTGAAGTTAGTGATATTATATGATTGATGTTATGAGTTATATGAAGTTAGGGATGTTATATGACAACTATTATGAGCTATATGATATAATAAATGTTAGATGTTTATAATGATAGGAGATTATATGATGATTGTTTGATATGATGAAATAAACGATGAAGATGATGATACTACTGTGTATATGATTGCCTTAAGATGATGAATGAATATGATTGCTTTAAGATGAAGATGAACTGTGTTTATTATACATGAACTGTTGCATCAAAGATCGAACTATGCACATGATGATGATGAGAGAAAACCCCCTCTAAAAGGACCTAGGCCCGGTTTTTGGAGAAGGTTTTAGTCCTGGTCGAGTCCCAGGTCCGACCCCAACATCATCCCAGGGTGGTAACCTCGGTCGTAGTTGGCGATTTACTCATGGTCTAGACCATTCAGGTTCAGCGCTACCTGGTCGCCACGATGCGGGCTGTAAACGTGGTCATATCCATGTGGCCACCGCTATAAGGGACGAGGGTGAATATGCTTATAAGGCCAGCCTTGTAGAGTGTAACATCCCGATTTTTCCTTAGAGAAATAATTGTAAACATAATTATTAAATTAATTCTCTAATCATGAATTTAAGAATTAAGATGGGAAATTATTACGTAGAATATCCCTAGGAAATAAGACGTGTCGCGATAGGAAGTTCGGCCGACAACCGAACGGCCGCTGCACGCCGATAGAATTTTCTGACGTACAAAAGGTGTCTGTGAAAATACTCTTCCGGAGAAAAACTCACAAACATCTTTAAATATTAATACCCTTAGGTAGGGGAGAATTAGAGGATCGCGACGGTATAAACGGAATATTTTTCGGACAACCGTGCGCGACGCACCGATACTGCGAGTGATAAAACACGAGCGAATCGGAGCCGGGAGAAAATGAAATTTCAGCAGCTATGGGTGAGGGCTACACGGCTGGAGAGGAGATTTTTGGACAAAAATTAATCCCCAAAATCATGCTTCCAAACTTACATCACCATTACTTGTCTTACACACTTAACCAAATCACATCATAAGTCATACCTATGCCCATACCTCCCACTATTCATCACCTTTTTCTAAATCCTAAAATTCATTTAAGTCCCCTCACTTTCAGCCCCTCAAAACCGAGACTTCTCCTCAAAACTCTAAGCAAAAACCTCATTCTCACATCCTTCATAAACACCTCAAGCCAAGCTCCAAGACCACCACTTTGTCTCCAAGCAATCAAGCACCCTTCCCATCCTCTTTCACCTCCCAAGACCCGAAACACAGCCCCCCAAAGTCTCCTCATCTTAGTTCCATCTTCGTACAGCCACCACCAAGAGGAACAACTCATCATCCTCCTCATAGTGCAAGGTTCTCATCTTGGAGGGAGGTGGCCTAAAATTTTGGGAACATCAAGGCTTGTGGAGCTTCACTTCAAACTCCCCTCACCAACCTTCTTGAGAGGTGGGTAGTCCGATCAACCCTGTCTATGGGATGTTTATTTGTATGTTCATGTATGTATTTTGAGTGGTAAAAATTAGAAATGCTATGAGGATAAATATTATGTTGCATGTCGGTTATATTCACGTTGTTTTATGAGTCTTGGACGCTCAAGTTGTTGCTCGGGTACTGTTGGAATATGTGGTGTTTGAACTTGGGATGAATATAAGCGAATGAGATAAGCTAAGCAAAGAGGTAAACACCGAGTGATCCGTGGAGAGTAACTGAGAGGAGTCCAGGGTTGTTGAGCAGTGCCTGGGATGGTGCCGAGTAGTTTCGTGGAGAGCGACTGAGAGGAGTCTAGGGAGTTGTTGAGCAGCGCCAGGATGGTGCTGAGTGGGTACGCGGAGGACCCTAGAGTTGCTGAGAGGAGCGCTGAGCGGGCCCGGGGAGCGGTCCTGAGAGGGTTCCGCGTAGGTTACCCCCGAGTGTTAAATGGTTTCCGAAGTGCCTGAGTGAATACCAGGAGTGGTACTGAGAGGGTTCCACGGAGGAACCCTGGCATTGCTGAGTGCTTCCCTAAGCTTCCGAGTGGGCACCAGAAATGGTGCTGAGTGGGTTCCGCGGAGGATCCCTTCAGAGTTGAGAGGGTTATGCGAGGAGTGTTGAGTGGGCACCAGGGATGGTGTTGAGTGGGTTCCGCAGAAAATCCCTAGAGAGCTGAGAGGGTTACGTGAAGAGTGTTGAGTGGGCACCAGGAGTGGTGCTGAGTGGGTTCTGCGGAGGTTCCCCGGAGTGATGGGTGGCTCCCTGGAGAGTAGACTGAGTGAGTACCAGTAGTGGTGACCGCGTGGGTTCCGCAGAGGTACCCTAGAGCGGCTAAGCGGGTCCCTGAAGTTTCTGACTGAGCGCTAGCAGCGGTGCCAAGTAGGTTCCGCGGAGATCCCCTAGAAGGGTTGAGTGATCCCATGGAGAGTTACTCAGAGGGTTCCGCAGAGGTCCCCTGAAGTTGCTGGGTGTTTTCCGAAAAGGAGTTCCGAGGTCCACATATATTCCAACAAGCACCTAGCCGTAGAAGTGTATGTGATATGTTTATGTGTATCACTGTAAGCCACCTAAGGGTGCCAAGAACAAGAACGTGAGTATTGAGTCTTGCATGCATCATGAGGATAGATCACTAGAGGCTATGCTATGACCAAGGCTAATGAATGTAAGAACCAGAATAGTGCAGAAAGATAAAAGTGCATATGATGATAATGATGATCGTTACGAATGAATGAGGCCCTCGTGCCTACCTGGCTTAGCCCAAAGGAAGGCGGCCAATGCAAGCATATGATATCGGTTAATTAAAATATTAAGTTCATGCATAGTGCACAAGAGCAGGCTCGAAGGGAACGTAGGCATTGTGTACGTCACCATGCTCGAAGGGAACGCATGGGGCTCGATCACGTCACTAGGCTCGAAGGGAACGCATGGGACACGATCACCTTGCATACATACCTATGTGGTTAAAGCGTCGCTATGTCTCGACCATGTCACCATGCTCGAAGGGAACGCCTGGGCCAAGGTCACCGGCGGGCATACATATATGTGCAGTAGTGTCAGAACGGTCAAGGATAGAAAGCACGAGAACTTAGTAAGAAAGATTAGTTTCCTGTCACCTAGTAACTAAATAAAGCCGCCCGGGAACTCAGGCAAGAAATAACTGGTAGGATGTCTAGATGCATGAACACTTAGAGATCTCTTGGACGGCCGGAGCATAATTGAGTAACCAGATCCCCCTATGCCGTAGTCAACCACTGAGAACCACCGTTCTCACCCCCACTCACTTATGGCTTCAGGCGGATAGATGACGTCCCCGCCGAAGAAGAGGTGGATCCTGCGCAGCAGATTTAGGACCGTAAATCCTGAGACAGGGGAAGAGGCAGAGCTTTGGTCAGTACTGGTAGTGAATCGTCCCACACCCCGCCGAGTCGCGCCACCGGTATTCCCCGAGCCAGAGACTTCCGCCGATGGCGAGCCCATTCCATACGAGAAGGATGTGGAGGTCGACCCAGTTTCTGTGAGATTGCGACCGCCCAAGGTTTATCGGCAGACGGCACGGATGAGGACGGCTAGAGACTATCGCCGCCAGTTCGCACCTCGTACTCCCAGCCACGAGGCAGGCCCATCCTACGGCACCCGAGACCCGCTGATAAGTGCTTAATTTTCATAATTCTTATGGCACTTATCCGTTTATGTTTTAAACAAATTACCTAAATAAAGTATTATGTTTTGTAGGTTTTATTACATATTATGGAAAATGGATACAAGAAGAATAATGAAGATTAATCCCTAGAAGAATGTATCAAAAGGCAAAGAGGACAAAAGAGTAAGAAGGTTGCAAGAAAAAAAAAACACAACCGCTCAGCGGACACACACGAGCGCTCAGCGGCTTGACCTACACAACCGCTCAGCAGATGGACACGAGCGCTGAGCGGATTAAGCACAAACCGCTCAGCGAGAAAGCTTAAGAGCTCAGCGGTTTGATGTCAACAACCGCCTTTGACCGCGCATTAAATGCGCCAGCCTGGCGCCAACTCAAGCCGCCACCATCATTAATGAAGCCGCGTATGAGCCGCCAAGTTTTACTGAACCGCTCAGCGGTGGCACCAACCCGCTGAGCGGACTGCCTAATACTAAACCGCTCAGCGGCCTCACCAACCCGCTGAGCGGTCTGCTCAAATTTTCCCTATAAANAGCTTTGGTCAGTACTGGTAGTGAATCGTCCCACACCCCGCCGAGTCGCGCCACCGGTATTCCCCGAGCCAGAGACTTCCGCCGATGGCGAGCCCATTCCATACGAGAAGGATGTGGAGGTCGACCCAGTTTCTGTGAGATTGCGACCGCCCAAGGTTTATCGGCAGACGGCACGGATGAGGACGGCTAGAGACTATCGCCGCCAGTTCGCACCTCGTACTCCCAGCCACGAGGCAGGCCCATCCTACGGCACCCGAGACCCGNCCCGCCAGATGTACCAGTGCCTTCCTCACCCGAGGAGGAGTATCCTCTAGTAGCCATGGAGGAGGATGACGAGGAGGACGAGCCAGAGTTGGAGTACGAGCCGGAGGGGTCAGAGCCAGAGGAGGAGGATCCAGAGGAGGACCCCGTCATCAGACGCCACCTTTTTGTTAGTAGTCATAGCTTTGTGTACATTTTGATGTATTCCATTTTGTAGCCACTGATAGTATGTACGGGCTTAGGGTATGACTAGCCCCTTTGATGTATTAATACAGTATTTACGATGTGTGTATATATATATATGACTTCTTGACATGTATGACATTGACTGTGGGACCCACATGGTACTGTTTACTTTACTGTTTATGTATGTACTTGTATGACAGACGACGCACGCATTTATCTGTGATACGATTATACGGGACTCATAATAGTCCACACGTATGGCTCTAGATTGACGCATAGCTTATGTTTTAAAAAGAAAAAAAATGGGTCCTTATTTTCGGTTAACTTAACTATTTTCCTAAGTAAAGTAGGGACTATCAGTACTCCCACACAACAGATAACAACCTAGCGGACGCAGATTATGACTTAAGCATAAGCTGCTAACCTAGGGTGTTACATAGAGTATACGTATAAGTGGATGCCAGCTGAAGCTTATACCAGCTTTTAGAAAATGATATTCTTGCAGTAGTGTAGCTATGTGAATTGTATGAAGATATATGAGTTAGTGTAGCTATGTGAATCGTATGACAATATATGATTTAGGAACGAGACTAATAGACAAATGACGTAGATAATGAAGAATAGGTTCCCCAATCACCTAGTAACTTAAGTAAAGCTGCTCAGGCTTAGTATGGATATTAATAACTAGTAGGACTACAGTATAATTGTGACACTTAGAGATCGCTGAGTGGCAGAATCATAATTGAGAATAAAATGAGTTATGATGATTAAGGTTCCCACTGAGAACGCACTGTTCTCATCCCCCACTCCTTTATAGTTCTAGGCGAGTATAACGAGGATACAAAAGGCGTCAGAGCGGTGCAAGCAATACAAGGAAGAGCAGCACTGAAGAAGATGGACAGAGGAATAGGGAAATCAGAGCTACGATAGAGATATCGCACTAGTCCTTAGTTAGTAGGCTATATGTTTGTACTAATATGTAATTGTATGTAACATCTGTGATATTACTTGTGAATATATGGCATGGACCATTGGTTCCTATGAATGTTGAGTATGCTTAATTCATATTAGTTAAGTATGCTACGTTACAACTCACAATATATGTTCTGTTGAGAACCAGGCTCATATTTATACTATGATACGTATAAAGAAAAATTCAAATTTGGTCCATTTTTCTGGGTAAATGTATTTTTTAAACTCATAAGCGGGACTAAGTATTATCCCAACCAAAAAAGATAACAACCTAGTCGGCAGGTTTGCGACTTAAGCATGGACTAGCTAGCTAAGGTGTTACACGAGTGGGGGTAAGAACGGATTCGTTCTTAGTGGAAACTCTACGAGGTCTCTATTGTTCATTTTCTCGACCAGAGTCCAGGCCACTCAGGAAATCTCTAAGTGTCATGCATATTATCCCCCTACTGTTTATTATCTTTGGCCTAGATCCTGAGTAGCTTTATCTAATTTACTAGGTGATTGGAAACCTACTCTGAATGTTACCTAGGCTTCGTGTTGTATTCTTTATCTTGCCTGAGTGTGGCAATGTAAAATCGCCTGCTCATATTACCGCTAGCTGACATACTAGTCGTCTCGGGGCGTTCCCTTGACGATACATAATGCGTAATTATATAGACACCTACAACATAACTACATACATTCATACCTTCGTGCATTCATTCATTCATTCATTTATACATGTGGATATATACATATATAGTGCATGGGGGAGAATTTGGGGATCTCTTACACGCCCTGTGGCTGCGTCCTTCTTAGTCCTTTGCACCTTTGTAACTGTGGCCTGGGTTACAACCTCTTTCTTGTCCCTATCGTGTCGACCCGACAACGCTCTTGACCGGTGAGGTAGCTAGCCATGTAAATCTCATAGGAGGAAGACATCGAACGCGATAGGTATAACCACCCCCTTACAGGAATGGCGAGGGATCAGACCTTGGACTGATCAGATGTGGACGCGTAGGTCGGCCCTTGGACTTGACCACGTTCTACCTTACTGCTTACTTTGACTGGGTCCCCTTCTTTCTTTCTTTCTGCATGCCTTAGCCTGTTCTTATAATCTCGGGCCTTGGCCCATTACTATCGTACTCAGGTCTCTCTACCTGCGTTGCTCATAACCAATCCTGTAATAACCCGACTTTTTCCCTTCAGTTAAAATGCTAATTAGGGAAGAAATAAAAATATAATAATAAGGAAAAGGTGAGATAAAAATGAAATAAAATTCAAATATTAATTTTATCTCTGTAATATTAGTTAAAAATAATTCTTTGATGATCACGTGACGTCCGAGGACGTTTGGATCGAAATTAGGGTTTTATTATAATTTCTTTACGACTCATAGGAGTCTGTAAAATATATTGATATGAAATTAAATGTAAGAATATGTCAACTAAGATTTAAATATTAACCGGGATAATTAATAGGTCGCAACGGTATGTCCGAAATATTTTTAGGACGTCCGGACATCAATAATTAATGAATAAACAGGACCTAAAAACACTAAGGGCAAAATTGGAAATATGAATCACCAAAGGCCCTAAAGACCCACGGCCAGCCCTTGCCCGAAACATACATACACAAAATACCCCAAGACCATTTCCTTTCATCTTCCTAATTCTCCTAAGCTTCTAAGACCTCAAAGCTTCCAAATCCATCAAGATTCAATCATCCTCCTTTGCTTTCATCACCTTAATTTACTCTTAACTTCATCAAGAAGACAAGCAAGTGGTAAGGTGGTGAGTTTCTCTTCATTTAGTGAGAAGACACAAAGCTTCCATAACCTAGGTTTTTCCTAATTATGCTAAGGTTTCCTTTTAGGTTAAGAAGACTTCCAACAAGCAAGCAAGGCTTGATTTCCTCTTCCTTCTAGCATCAACAAGTCCTTGAGGAAGTGGGTAAC
>QANU01091849.1:0-20345 GCA_003254905.1 Nissolia schottii | reverse complement strand
ACCATCAAGAGGTGAGGAACTAGAGTTACCCACTTCTTCAAGAACTTGTTGTTGCTAGGAGAAAAGGAAACCAAGCCTTGCTTGCTTACTTGAGGATTCCTTGACCTAACATGAAAACTTGACCTAATTAGGGTAAATATGGCCATGGAAGCTTGGTTCTTCACCAAGTGATGAAACTTACCAACTATGCTTGCTTTGCCTTCCTTAGGGACTTAAGAATGAATTATGATGATGAGCTTGAAGCTTAATGGCTTGCTTGAACTCTTCTTTGTCAAGACAAGCATAAACCCTAGATTATGGAGTTTAGGGTTTTGGAACTTGATTCTTGAATTCCTCTTGAAGACACTTCCTAGTCTTGATGCTAGCTTGCCCTTGACTAATTTGGAAGTGATTTAAGGTGATAAAGAGCAAAGGATGATGATTTTACCTTGATGGAGTTATGGAGGATTTTGCAAAGCTTTAGGTTTTGGGAGATTTTGGAGAAGAAATGAACTTAGAAAATTTGAGATGAGGGCTTCGGTTTTGGAGAGCTGGCCGTGGCTTTCTTTTCTTTGTCTTATGGCCATGCATAATTCCCATTTTGCCCTTAGTGTTTAGGTTATGTTTGTTCATTAATTGTTTATGTCCGGACGTCCTAAAAATATTCCGGGCACGTCGTTGTGACCTATTAATTATCCTGGTTAATATTAAAATCTTAGATGACATTTTCTTACATTTAATTTTATATTAATATATTTTATAGACTCCTGTGAGTCATAAAGAAATTACAATAAAATCCTAATTTCGATCCGAACGTCACCAGACGTCACGAGATCGTCAAAGAATTATTTTTAACTACTATTACAGAAGTAAAATTAATATTTGAATTTTAGTTCATTTTATCTTGCCTTTTACTTATTATTATATTTTTAATTTTGCCTTAAATAGCATTTTAATCTGAAGGGAAAAAGTAGGGTTGTTACACAGACGAGCCGCTAGCTGAGCCATGAGCGGCTAGGAGATAGATAGATGTTTACATTTTGCCAAGGGCTTACTGAGTAGCATTCCAGTAGTCCTTGTAGTTTGATGTGACGTACTCTGACTTATGTATTCAGTATTATAGTTTATGTGTATGTGATGTATATTGTACTTACTATGTATACAATGATGTGACCTTGTATGGTGGACCCAATGGATGTATATTACAGATGCTAATTATGATAATGTTATCCGCCTTGTTATATTTGTTTTATCCCAATGCATGGCTCTAGTTTATTATTAATGTGATACAAGCATAAGTTTAAAATGGGTCCTTATTTTCTTGAGCAACGACTATTTTCAAAAGATAACTATGGACTAAAGTATTCTGACCAAGTAGACAACAACCTAGTGAGCTTTGTTTACTACGTACGGGTAAACAGTTAGCTAGGGTGTTTCTAATCCAGCTTGCTGAATTGGTGAGGGGCATGTCTGCAATACGTGTCAAGAGAATAGGGGAAATTCCTAGTTATATAGCTATACTTTTTAACTAAGGTCTTCCGCACCAACTGGGGTCGGAACCATTCTAACTCGTCTTCATTCCCTAGGGTTCAATTATGATCTTGTCGGAATTTAGGTGAGAACTTCTAGTTATCTACGGCCACCTTAAACCCTAGGACGATTGTTTCCTCATGCTGCATGTTCTCCTGGATTAGGGTACGCATAGTTGTGCCTGATGGATCCCATAACATAGTTAAAACTCAAGTTTTTCAATGAGCATTCGAATGATTAGGGTTGTGCATTCGAATGATTCTTTCAATCGATTGATCAAGGAATTCAATCGATTAAAATCCTTCTCAGGCTTTCATTCGACTGAAATCCTCATTCATTCGATTGAAATCCAAAATTATTTCATTCGAATTCCTTGGGAATTCAATCGAATGAAATAGTGTAAAATTGGCTCCCGAGAGCCTTTTCTCCCAGGGGCTTCTCACCGTAACTTTTCTCATGTTCCAGTGATCCAATCAGTACAGTTATGGTTCCTAAACGACAAAATCATCAAAAACCATCCTACACAACTTGATTGTTTTTACAAAGTAGTTTTGCAGTCAAATACATACAGATACATATATACAGTCATAAAATCAACCACATAGACAGTGGGCTTAGAGTTACCCACATCCAATGGAGATTCAGACTCGGTAGCTTTGCTGCTGACAATTTTTGCCTCGCGCTGGCGTGCTCTGGGAATTTTTTCGGGACTCAACAAAGTAACCAAGATGTGTCCGAACAGGACTGATGTTTGTGAAAATGAAAGAAAAAGACGTAAAGTCTCTAAATGTTTTAAGGCTATATTATTATGATGGAGATAGGAATCCCTTCCAGGGCCGGTTCCGGTACCGTTTGATCGTGTTTTGTCCAAAATCTCTCGTATCCAGTTGCCCAAAAAAATATTTTAGACATACCGTTGTGATCCACTAATTTTTCTTATTGTTCCGGGGGTTTTCACTGAAGGATCTTTGACTTTCTTACCTCATCAAGAAATTCCATGAGTGTTTTCTAGTATCCAAAATAATTTCCGTTCGAGCTGAAACTCGTTCAAATGCTCCAGAAAATTCGCGGGATGGCGAGACCTAATCCTAACTACCCATCCTGGGAGTTTAGAGATCAAATCTCACTTTTTCACCCTCACGAGCGGCTTTTGACCATCATAAATGGTTTATTCTACGGGTTTTCCGTACAAGGGAAAATCGGGATTTTACATTGACCAAATCGGCTCATTTTATCTCGACAAGGATGAACTATCCCCTGAACAAGTTGGTGCAGTTGTACATCAAGGAAGTGGTAAGATTGCATGGTGTACCATCTTCCATCATTTCAGATAGGGATCCACGTTTCACTTCCAGATTTTGGACAACATTCCAACGGGCTTATGGATCTCAGCTACATATGAGCTTTGCTTATCATCCGCAGACGGACGACCAATCTGAACGGACAATCCAGATCCTTGAAGATATGTTAAGGCATTCGCGTTGGATACGCCAGGAAATTGGGATGACTTGCTCCCGTACGTAGAGTTTGCTTACAATAACAGTTATCAGGTCAGTATAGGAATGACCCCTTTTGAAGCGCTCTACAGACGAAAATGTCAATCTCCCCTCTGCTGGAATGACAGTCGTCGCTACAAAAACTTAGAGCCTGAAGAGCTCCAGGAGGCAGAGGAAATGGTAAAGATGGTACGTCAAAGACTTCTTGCAGCCCATATGCGGACGTAAGAAGGAGGCCCCTCGAGTTTCAGGAAGGGGACCATGTTTTCCTGAAAGTTACACCTGCAGCGGGCATTGGAAGGTCTTTGAGGGTCAAGAAGTTGAATCCTCGTTTTATAGGACCATTCCAAATTTTGGAACGCATTGGACCCGTAGCATACCGCATAGCCCTTCCTCCCAATTTGGAAAATATCCATGATGCCTTCCATGTTTTGCAATTGTGAAAATATCATGCATCTCCAGAACATGTATTGGAGCCCGAAGATCTTCAGCTATGAGAAGACCTCGCCCTACCATTACAGCCGCAGAGGATCATGGATCGCAAGACTCAAAAAAATCGGCACAAGGAAATCCCAATGGTACGAGTGCTCTGGAGCAATAAAGAAGTAGAGGAACAAACATGGGAATTGGAAGAGGATATGAGGAGAGTCTACCCAGAATTATTCACAGGTACGAAATTTCAAGGGCGAAATTTTTCTAGGGGGAGGAATGTAACATCCCGCTCTTTCCTTAGAAAAATCTCTTTAGATAAATACTTAGAGATTTCCATGTTTGATTGAACCATTGGAATTATGAACTCTTGGAATTAAAATTGTCTGTAGGAAAAATTCTGGTCGTTTTCTTAAAATTCTATAGACACTAGAATGAACCCTTGTTGTCCTCTAAGTATAACCGCGCGTCTAAAGTGTCCGTAAAAGGTACGGCTACAGACGAGAATTTATAAATACCCTAAATGAACCTAGATTATTACCTAGAAAAATTAGGAGATTACAAAGACGTGATCAGAATATTTTTAGAACCGCCGTACGCAAAGTATAGGGACCGGAAATGATAAAACCTGATCAAAATTGATCTGCCGGACCCCGTGAATTATTGGCAACAAAAAGTGGCCAAGACACAAGGCCATACACGGCCAAGAGGGTGGCTAAAGTCAACAATTCAAAGATGAGTCATATAGTGACTCGTGAAAATGACATTTAACATAAGACAAAATAAGGGTATTTTGGGAATTTTGCCCTAAGGGCAAAATTGGGAAGGGGAATTCGGCCATGAGGCCTATAAATACTCCCCTTGGCTAAAAATTTCAAGAGGAAAAATAAGAACCTTGGCCAAACTCTGTCCGTTTATACATTCAGTGGTTACACTGTCCAAACCTTAACCTAGAGACTTTCCCTCACAAAACCTAATCCAAGTTTCATAAACCCTAACCTCACAAATTCTTATATAATCTTAGAGGACTCTCTTATACATCTATTTTAAGGTTAAGATCTTGGGCACAACCAAGCAAGGTGGGATTCTGCACAAACTGACTGCAGCAAGTGCATAAAAATGGGTAAACTGACATAATCAATGTCTATGTGATTTAAAATGTATGATGATGTTTGTGCTATGTTTTATGATAGATATATCTGTGGTTAGGATGCCTCTTATGTGACCTTGGTGTATATATATGTTGTTGATGATTGTCTGGATTTGTTGGTGTTGTCTGTGATTCGGTCAGAATTTAGGAACGCCTAAGACAGAAATAGGCATATGACACAATTTTGAAGGGAACTATATGCTGAGATTTTTATCATGAAAAACTAATGTTATTTTTGGGTTCTACACGAAAAATTGAGTGGGGATGTCAAGTTTCATGATTTTTGGAGTCCCCGATGAATTTCTCAGCAAACAGGCAGAAAACGGGATTTTCATGAAAAAGGGCAAAACGGGAATTTCCCATATTGGGACTGAACAACTGGGTTTATTTTCAAAAAATATGGGTTTAGAAATATCAAAAACCTTAAGGGAAAGTCTTGAGTCCATCAGGTTTTTGAGAACAAAAATTCCAAAGAAAACAGGGCGTTTATCGGGGCGAAATGGTAATTTTGGAAAGAAGGGTAAAACTGGAATTTCGTGCAGTGGGGGTTCAGAATTTAGATTTTTAGACATGAAAAATGATCTTAGAGCTATCAAAAACCTTGGGCTAAGGTTTTGGACCCCTCCGATTTATGGTTGCTAATCTCTAACAGAAACCAGATGCTTGTTTCGTTAATTGTGGATTTACCTTTGTTTATGTTCATGAAGATGTTGAGCATGAAGATGTGTTCTCTACATGTGTTAAAAATGATGATAGATGTTAGAAGAAACTCTCTTCAAATTGAGCTATGTACATTCTATGTGTTGTTAGGTTATTATGAGCTAATACATATTAGATGTTTGTGATATATGATGAAAATGATGATATGAACTATTGTGTTGTAATTGCCATGTGTATGAATGCTTGAGATGATGAATTGTGCCTATTATATATGAACTGGGCCTATGATGATGATGATGGGGAAAACCCCCTCTACCAGGGCCGAGGGCTTGACTTTTGGGGAAGGCCTTAGTCCCGGTCGAGTCGTATGTCTGACCCCAACGCCATCCTTTTGATGGTCACCTCGGTTGTGGTTGGTGAGAATTATGGGGTCAAGACCCTTCAGGTGAGACCCTTCAGGTTTAGCGTGACCTGGCCGCCACGATACGAGCTGTAAGTGTGGTTGTAGTATTGTGGCCGCAGCTACAAGGGACGAGGGCGGAACCACTAATAAGGCTTGCCTTATACTGCGGGAGTAAAATGAATTTCGAAAAAGAGGATTTTGATACAGTAGTGTAGTTATGTGAATTGTATGACAGTGTATGAGTCAGGAACTAGATTAGCAGATAGAGGACGTAGATGATGAAGAACAGGTTCCCCGATCACCTAGTAATCTAGATAAAGCTGCTCAGGCTTAGCAGGAAATAATAATGAGTAGGAAGATAGTATAACTATGACACTTAGAGACCCCTGAGCAGCCTAGACCATAAATGAGAATAAGAAGTCCCCATACCCCACGGTTTCCCACTGAGAGTGCTATGTTCTCACCCTACTCATTCATGACTCCAGGATTTGAGGTGGAGCAAGAAGGTGAACAACGCGAAGGAGAGCAGTACCCTGAAGATGGAGCCGAAGAGTAGACTTATAATTAGTAGACTCTATGTAATAGTACTACTTTTGTGTTAAATATATGTACGTGACAACTATATTAGTATTTGTGTATCTGATTGTGAATATATGAGATGGACCAATGGCTGGTACTATGTATAATTGTTTATTATCCCCTTTAATGATAGTCAAGCATATTACGTTACTGCTCGCATTTCATGTTCTACGAATACGAGGCTCTACTTTGTACCATGAGGTATATAAAATGAAGTTTAAAATTGGTTTGTATTTTCTAAGTAACGCTACTTTTAAATGCTTACTTGGGACTAAGTAATATCCCAACCAAAGCAGATAACAACTTAGTGGGCGCGTTTGTGACTTAAGCACAGGCTAGCTAGCTAGGGTGTTTCACTCTGCCCTATTGTTGAAAGCCTATTTGCATTCTCCAACTTGACACAGTTCCAGTTTCCTGGCAGCTTTTGCCAAATTTGTTGAAAGCTTAATTTGAAACTTTCAGTCGTTTAAAATAATATATCCTCCTTTATGGCTTTCAGATCCTCAAGGGATCCAATTACAGTATAGTCGGGTATAGTCGTATCCACAGGAAGTTGCAAAAATACCGTTCTTGAGTTTAGTTAATTAAACAATGAAATGAAGGATTGGTAAATTGATTTGATAATTAGATAAATAAATAAACAACATAAAAATAAATAGGCAACAAATCAGAGCTAGATCCGGAAGCTTGTTGGGAATTGAATCATATCATAGTTTCATGCATCCATTAACTTAGTATAACAGAATTATCATTTCATTGATTGCCCGCCACCAGTTCTTAACTTGTTCATCGCTTTCGCGCATGAAAAGATCTCAGGTTTCCTTTGTTAAACTGTCACTTTCGTACACGAACTTAACAAAGTACACCAGCGTTATTCCAGACGTTAAAACGGCTAGTCCTTCATTCCAGTTACGGCAAGAAGACTTAGATGAATTGATTTAGTTCCAACTTCAATGATTGTAACTTTCGTTCACAACATTTAAGCCTAGAATCTAGCTTAGCATAGCAATATTGATCTTAACTTGGTTACAATTTAATTAGTATAACTTTTGTTCATACAAGTAAGTCTCATATCAAGAATCAAAACACTAAACAAAAGCTAGCATTAAGTATAAAATCATTCAAGCAAATCATAGAAACTGATAAATTCATAAAGCAAAAGTTACATGGATACAATCATACTACAATATTCATCAAAATCCCAACAACAAGAGGATTAGAAATCCATCTTACAAGAGAATCTCAGAGGCAAGGTTTGAACGCTTACCATGACACGTTCTCACGCTATCATGACAGCGGCCACCGAGCTTCCTTGATTTCCTGGCTCCTTCACCGGCCTCCTCCTTGTTACTAAACTAACCTAAGCTTTGAAGTACAAGAGAAAATGTAAAAGAATGAACTATGGGAGGAAGATGGGATGTCTTCTTGGAGTGGCACGACCTCCTCTATTTATAGGCAAAATCTGAGGACGTCACTCAGCGGTTTGTGCACCATCGCTCAGCGGTTTGGTCGTTACCGCTGAGCGGCAAGGCGTTATCGCTGAGCGGTTTAGTTGGCATAATTAATGCAGCCGCTGACTTTTGCAAGGGCGGCGCCGACATGTCAGGGCGGCGCCGAAATGCCAGGGTGGCGCCAGCTGGCATCATAAATGCACTGGCAACAAGTGGCTCCAATGGGTATCACTGCTTAGCGGCCTAGGTACACTGCTCAGCGGTGCTTGTCATTTTCCGCACTGAGCGGCTTGCTTCTTAGCGCTGAGCGGTCCACTTCTGATTTCATCTTTTAGCTTCTTTTTCCTCTTTTGCCCTTTGCTCCATTCTTCTAGGACTATTCTTCAATTAATTATGCTTACATCCATCTTTAGAAATATATTATAAGTCCTACAAAATTGGGGAATTTAGTTAGATAATTCTTTAAATCTTAAGCAGATAAGTGCCATTTTAATAGTAGAAAATTGTGTAAATTGGGCACTTATCACTCCCCCTGATCAGTGGTAGGCTCATCGTAATCACCTGAAGTCACAAGCGACAGGGGGTCAGAACATTTGGTTCCCAGTGAGTAACTCTAGGCCAGTGGGGACTGATTAACTCGATTATGCTTTAGGCCACTCAGGAAACCTCTAGGTGATCATGCATACTAGACACCCTACTAGTAATTATCTAGCTTATGATCCTGAGCAACTTTATCTAAGTTACTAGATGAACGGGGTCTCTAATCTTGGACTTACTTAGGCATTCACGTTTACTATTATTCCTCGCGATTCTACTTAGACCGTCACGTGCGTGTTCATGGACGGTTACTTAATGCGTTTATACACATACACTATACATTCATTACATACAATATATGTAACAACCCGATTCTCTCATGTACGGAAAACCCGTTCGTTGGGCCGTCGTGCGGAATCGAAAGGCGTTCCGATGAATCAAGAAAGAGAAGTTAGCCAGTAAAACCTCCAACTTTAGCGGCCGGGATTAGGCTGCGTTGTCCGGAAAATTTTTCAACGCATCTGGAAGAGTTTCGACTCGAACGGGATTCGTTTCGGATACCGGGAAACGCTCGTGGAATTTTTGGATACGATAAAACAGTCGAAAACTCCTGAGTGGTAGTTCCTGGGTCGAGGGGAAAAATTAACGGATCACGGCGGTATGCCCGGAATACTTTTAGGGCAACCAGTGTGTGAACTATTGGACAAAATGCGATGGAACGAGAACGAAACCGGTCAGAGGCTATTTGATTACTTTCAGCAGAAGTTATAAAGTTTATAAATATAATACTAATAATAATGATAACAGGTAACAAAAGAAAAAGAAAAAAGAAAAAGGAAAAACAAGAAAAAGGAAAATAGGCTATAAATAGCCACCTTTCAGAACGTCGTTTTCATTTCATTTTCACCAACACCTGTCCCGCTCAAGCACATCGCGGAAGCATTTTCAGACGTCGGAAAAATCCTAGGCGCATGCCTGACGCTCACCAAAACGTCGTTAGATTTTAGTGCGCGATCAAATAATAATTTATAAACCAAGTGAACCCCGAGAACGTAGTAAAGGGGGTTAACCTAGGTCGTTTCCCAAAGAAGCANAAAATAAAAAACTACAAAAGAAATATTACATTCGAAGAGAATTAATACCTTATTTTGTCGTTTTCCTTAATTTCCCTCAAAAGAGGACAATGTGTAAAAATGTATTGATTAAGTATTAAACCTACACATTTTAGTATGCATTTGCTCACTTATAGAGTAATAACTTAGGGTATAAAATTGACTTATCAACGCCGTTGCGAAGAGGAAATTCTCTATTTCCAGTCTACCAGACCGGAATTCCCATCGAATGTGGGTAACTCTAAGCCCACTGTCTATGTGGTTTATTTGATGATTAATTATATGCATTTCTGTGTTGAGTGAAAAACCTTTTTGTACAAACTATAGGAAATGAGTTAGGGAGGTTAGATTTTGATGATTTTGATGTTTGGAAACCATAACTTTATTGATTGGATTACTGTAGAAGTCGAAAATGTTACGCGGAGGATTTCAATCGAATACTTAAGGATTTCATTCGAATGAAAGACCAAGAAGGATTTCAGTCGATTGAATCCCAAAGGGATTCGATTGAAAGAAGCAATCGAATGTGAAAACCTTAGGTATTCGAATGCTTTCTGAAAACTTATGATTTTAAAGGTTCTATGGAATCCAATCTGCATAGTTATGTATGTCTTTGTGTAATTCAAGCATGCATCATGAGGAAAGGCCGTCGTAGGAGTTAGGGCGACCTTAGATAATTAGAAGTTCACGTTAAAGTTTAATGAAGACATAATGGAACCCTAGGAAACAAAGACAGATTAGGAAGGTCCCGACCCGAGTTGGCATGGTAGACCATAGTTAAGGAGTCTAGTTATATGGTTAGGAAACCCCTATTATCTTGGCAAGGTCTTACAGACACGGCCCTCTCCAATTCAGCAAGATGAATTGGTCACGAGCAACGCAGGTAAAGAGACCTGATCACGATATGCAAAACGGGCATAGGCCCAGATATGTAAAACAGGCATAGGTCTGTACAAACGAAATGATAACTAAGGGGCCCCACTAAAAGAGGAAAATGAAACCGGATCGAGTCATAGGGCCGATCTAAGCGCATCCACGCCTGATCACTCATAGGTTTGATCCCTCGCCATTCCAGAGGGGATGGTTGCACCTATTATATTCGATGATTACCTCCTATGAGCTTTGCATGGTTAGCTACCATACCGGTAAAGAGCGCCGCCGGGTCGATACAATAGTGACAAAAAGAGGTTGTAGTCCGAGGCCACGGCTACAAAGGTGCAAAGGACTAAGTAGGCCGCAGCCACAGAGCGCGTAAGAGATTCCCAGATCCCTCATGCACTATAAAATTGAATATATGAATTGATGATTGATGCTATGATGATGAGTATGTATGTACATCTGCTTAAGCATTATGTATAACTGTTTATGCATTATGTATCATCAAGGGAATGACCCAAGACGAATAGTATGTCTTTCGTAGCAACGTACAGTTAATAAGCACGAAGCCCAGGTAACGACAAGATTAGAGAGCCAATCACCTAGTAACTTAGATAAAGCTGCTCAGGACGTAGGTCAAAGATAATAAACAGTAGCAGTCTAATATGCATGACACTTAGAGGTATTCCTGAGTGGCCTGGAATCTGCCCGAGTAATTGAACTATAGTGGCCCCGTAGAGTTTCCACTAAGAACGAAGTCGTTCTTATCCCCACTCGTGTATGACTCCAGTTGATAGGCATGTCATCGTCCCTCCCAAGGACGTTTGGTTGTTCACGCGCTCACGACAGCGGAACTACCGCACCTACACCATACTGGAGACCAGCACGTTCGCCGCCGCGAACTTTTCGGGAGAGAGTCCGGAGTAGGTACGTCGCAGGCTTCGAGGGCCAAGGTCGTCGCCCATGCACCCCATTTGGATCGACGAGCGTCCAGGATCATCCTCCGCCACCGAGGCTAGAGCCACAGCTGAGGCCTGAGCCAGAGACAGACCCAGAGCCAGTTACACCTCCGGTTCGAGGATGAGGCATGCGCACTACTGCCCGCAAGAGCGTTCTCCCAGTGCGACCACGCTGGTTCGTGCCCCGCGAGTTCACCGCTGTGACGGATATCTCCAGCGAGGACGAGCTGGATCCCGCAGAGCGAGAGGAGGATTTTGATGAGTAGGGTGTCAGGACCCCGCCAGAGTTGCGGCAGTAGGAGTGTCGTACACGCAATGAGTAGTACTCATCCGTGTGCGTAAGTTTAGTTACTGGTAGTATTGTGTATATGTATCATTGTATATAAGCTGATGTAGGATATGTATGTCCGTGGTAGGACAAGGATACTCATTATGATATAAATGTATAATTATGTGTGTGTTATCTTGGGTCGTAGCTGCATTTTCTTCGAGTACCCGCCGTACGCCAAGAATGTACTCGTGTTTCCTTTACTTTCTTTTATGATATACTTATGCGATGTATGATGCGTATGGCTCGATATTTTCATATTATGATTCAAGGAAGTTTTAAATTGGCCCGTTATTTTGTAAACCCTAATATTAACCTTGGATATAGAATCATAATGGTTCGCAGCACCAGAAGAGCACCACCTAGCCGGAAAGTCTATGACTTAAGCATAGGCCGACCAGCTAGGGTGTTTCAATATACATCTATCATCTACATATCATGCGTGCGGGTAGGGGATCTCTTACGTGCCTATGGTGGCGTCCTTTGCAACACCCCTGCTAACTGCCCACTTCCATGGTAGTAAGCAATGCTCACAGGGTTGTTCTTCGTTGTGTAGGGTTACTTATAGCCCTTACTTTTACCTTTACAAATATTTCTTACGTAAAAATGGGGACCATTTTTGAAAATCGTTTGTGTGCTTATCAAGTTATAAATTAGGAGCCATGTGTGATGAAGAAACATATAACAATAATCGATAGCGTCTACCACCAGTTAGGTAGAGATCACAGTGGAACATGAAAAGCAATTGTATACATATTCACAATTAAGGTCCCAAAATACAGTTACACATTTGTCTTAAATAGTTACACAGAAAGTATAATAGTCATAAAACATAATACAAACATTCATCGCCTTAGTGCGACCGTAGTCGTTTTGCTCCAGCTCCGATCTACCGCTCTCTGTTGCCCACCATGTGTCCCTTAGGTCACGCTCTTTGCTATGTCCACCTGGATCCGTAACTGAGTGGGGGTGAGAACACTTAGTCCTCAGTGGGGTTCCTTGGCTCTACCTATCGCTTCATTTCTCGGCTATCCTCCAGGCCGTTCAGGGATTTCTAAGTGATCTTGCATACTAACACCCTACTGATTATTATCTTTGCCTAGGGTCCTGAACAGTTTTATCTAAGATTATCTAGGTGATAAGGGAACTAGTCTTTCTTACTAAGTCCGCGTGCTTATGAACCTTGCATTTCAATTATCATTATACTAATCGTCTCGGGTCATTCCCTTGACGTTACATAATGCACAAACAATTATAAATACATATTAACTCATATACAGACATTCATTCAATCACAGATATATAGTTACATAGTGCATGGGGGCGTTGGGAATCTCTTACGCGTACCAGCTGGCCAGGTTAGTGTCCTACTTCTCCACTTTGGCACATTCCGGCTGGCCAGGTTAGTGCATCTTTTCATAGGCATACCGGCTGGCCGGGTTAGCACTTTATCTCCTTATGCGTACCGGCTGGCCAGGTTAGCGCTTTTTCCTCTACTTTCTCCTCTTTCTATCCATCATCTACCTTCCTTGTGTCATTAACCTCTTCGAACCAATTCACCCTGGGGCGATTGACTCGTTAACCAATCCAAACTTGTAAGGATGGCAAGGTAACACGTCTACTAATCCAAATTTGTGAACTGGTGAGGGGCTTGTATGTAAGACTTTGCCAAGAGAGGGCTTCCTAACATATAACTATATAAGTGTTCCCTAAGCTCCGTTATTATCTTTGTGCATTAGGTGATTGACCTCTAATTCTCTAGGGTTGCCCTAACACCTATACACAACCCATTCCTCATGATGCATGTTGTACTATACAATAATGAACTATTATATGCCCATTGGATCCCTTAGAACCACTAGAGTCTCAAGTCTGCCAGGTTTCATTCGAATACTTGGAGGGGCATTCGAATGAAATCCCTCGAAGTTCTTTCATTCGATTGGAATAGGTTTTCATTCGACTGAATTCCCTCGGCATTCTTTCATTCGAATACTAGGGGATTTGAAACACCCTAGCTAACTGTTTACCTGTACGTAGTAAACAATGCTCACTAGGTTGTTTTCTACCTGGTCGGAATACCTTAGTCCATTGTTATCTTTCGAAAATAGTTGATTAAGAAAATAGGGACCCATTTTAAACTTTGCATTTGCATTGAATAATTACTAAAATAGAGCCATGCGTCGGAAAGAACAAATATAATAAGGCGTATCACAGTAGAGTAATAAAGCATCCAATATACATTCGTGTGGTCCATCATACAAAGTCACATAGTTATACTATGATAAGTAAGATACAAATAGCATGTACATAAGTCAAAATAACATATACATAATCCAAAATACATAACATCAAAATGCAGGGGCTACGGTAACACTACTCAGTATGCCCTTGGCAAAAATCCTAACATGTATCTATCTTTAAGTCCATGTCCTGTCATGGCCACTCATGGCTCTGCTGGCGGCTCTTCAGCATCCTCAAAGTATGAAGCATCATCAGTACCTGAAGTCATAAGGGAGTGGGAATGAGAACGGTAGGTTCTCAGTGGAAATAACTTTAGTTCCTGAGTCTCGTCTCATATTAGGTCGGACTTCAGGCCGGTCAGAGATTTCTAAGTGAACATGCATACTAAACATCCTACTGATTATTATTTGGCCTAAGTTCTGAACGGCTTTATCTACTTTACTAGGTGATATGGGAACTACTCTTGCTTACTACGTTCTCGTGCTTATTAACATTTCGTGTACATACGTAGCCGTCTCGAGCGTTCTCTTGACGGTAATGACATAACAGCAGAATCATACATTCAGATATTCATACATAACAGAATAAACATGCTTGATATTCATGCATAACAGAATAAACCTGCTTTTGGAATATATGTTATTCCCACCATAATAGTGCCCTCTTTTGACACTAGTATGACGGAATAACCTCGCACCTCCAGGTGGTCCTCTGTTGACCCCTGCAGTGGGCTTCCACCTGCCGTGTGCCCCCTCGGGACCCCTCGGCAGTGGGCGGATATTGTACCCCCACCTTAGCTTGCCCCCTTTCGACAATGCAAAGGCGTGGTAACCGCACACCTCCAGGTATGCCATATTGACACCACCTGTGGCGGGCTTCCACATTCAGGATGCCTCTTTGACCTCCTGAAGTGGGATCATGGTTTGGCTCTCGTGATCACGGCCTCAGAATTTTCAACATTTTGCATTCAGCATTTTCAGCAGCATTTCAGAATTTATTTCTTTTCAGTGCCTGCAGCATGACATACTTGTTTCCTATGGTTCATTTCAGAATCTTTACTTATCTCACAATTACTTCTAATCCTCTAAACTTGGCTTGTCATGAATGCATGGAATGCTACACCTGAGGTCACATACTACATGTAATTCACATGTTAACATACTGCATATACTTCACATATTCACATACTGCATATACTTCACATATTTCAGTTATCAATCATAGCTACAGCATTGAGTGTTAGACTATGTGCCTCAAGCGGGTTTCCATAAAACATTCTGGTCTCAGGCCGCTCAGCGAAACTACTGTCCGCTCAGCGGTCTGAGCTCCTCGCGCTCAGCACTGAAAACATTTCCGCTCAGCGGTAGGAATCTTATCGCTCAGCGGTAAGAATCCCATCGCTCAGCGGTCTGACAACTTTTCAAAAATATCTCCACCGCCTTATCCTTTAAAAAAATATCTTCTCATCCTTATCCTTATCCACAGTGGACTTCAGACCGCTCAGCGGTAACCGCCTTCCGCTCAGCGGTAACCGCCTTCCGCTCAGCTCTCTAGAGTTCACGTTTGAAAAATATTGATGCATTCCGCTCAGCGGCGCTTGGGACCGCTCAGCGGTTACTGGGCGAAACTGAAAACAGAATGCATCGTTTTCTCCCATTTTCTTCCTCTTTTCCCATGGAACCTGCTTGACCTTTTTACATATATTCCACACATAATAATCCTATCTAGTCCATGTCACAAGACCCTTCAGAATCATCTTCCTAAGCCCTAGCATAATTTCTGACATACATAAACATATATACAAAGAATCACACACACACACACACATAATCACATAACCAATCATCCACCATCAAAGAGGTGAGGAACTAGAGTTACCCACTTCCTAAAGAGCTTCTTGATGATGGAGGAAGAATGAAATTAAGCTTTGCTTGCTCAAGTTCTTGCTCGGAAGTAAAACCCTTGAAATAGCTATGGAAGCTTAGGTTATGGAAGTTTTGATTCACAAAGTGATGAGGAGGGGAACCTTATTTGCTTGGGCTGCTCCTTGCTGTGCATATGATTTGGAACTAAGAGAATTCAAGAAAGGTAAAGATGGATTTGGGTGAAGAGCTTTGGTGGAGCTTTAGGTTAACATAATTAGGAATAGCAAAGTGAAGAAAGTGAAGAAGGCTTTTGTGTGTGTGTTTTTGTGGTGAGGGGCTGCCGTGGGGATTTGTGGCCCTTCGCCATGAGTGTTTCTATTTTCTATGTGTGTTTTCGGTCGGGTTCTCTCATTAACTATTTATGTCTGGAGGTCCTAAAAATATTTCGAACATACCGTTGTGACCTACTAATTTTTCTTATTAATATTTAAATCTTTGCCGAGATATTCTCGAATTTATTTTCGTATTAGTGTATTTTACGGACTCCTTTGAGTCATGATTAAATTCTAATAATAACCTAATATCGACCCGAACGTCACCGGACGCCACGAGATCGCAAAATCATTATTTTTAGCTAATCTTGCAGAAATTAAAGTTAATACTTAAATTTTTATTTTATTTTATTTTATTTTATCTTTTCTTATTAATATATTCTTAATTATTTATTATATGAAATCTTAGTGAAGGGAAAAACTCGGGCTGTTACAGGATTCATTCGATTGAAATCCCAAAAAATTGCCTTAATTCGACTGCAGTGGAATTCATTCGAAGGAAAGCTCGTTTTGGCTTTCATTCGACTGAATTCCTTGCGTATTCGAATGATTGCTAAAAAAATCGCCTCCCCGAGACTCCAGTTCTCACTTTCCACTGTTCCTAGGGTTCCAATCGGTACAGTTATGCGTTTCAATTCTAAATGTTTCACAAAACCCTTTTTACCCAATATCCCCCCAAAATACTACTAATCAGGTCTACAGTCAAATGCACAAATAAACACATATACAGTTAATAATTAATCCACATAGACAGTGGGCTTAGGATTACCCACCTCCAAATCCAGTTTGGAAACGATAGAAGTGATGAGAAAAATTCCCTGAGCACTTCCATGACGATCCTGCTATTTTTTCGGCGTCCGGCAGCATCACAACAGTGCAAAAATGGACACTCAAAGAAAGAAAGAAAACGAAGCAAAGAAACAAAGGAAACAAAGAAATGAAGCTTAAAGCTTTAGGAAAAAAATAAGAAATGGCGTCAGCGGGAAAGAAACAAAGAAACAATTAAAAGAAAGCAAAGTGGCCAAGAAACAATTAAAAGAAAGCAAGATGGAATTCGGTGTCAGGGGGGAA
The DNA here is from genome assembly GCA_003254905.1 of Nissolia schottii. Classification (NCBI taxonomy): domain Eukaryota; kingdom Viridiplantae; phylum Streptophyta; class Magnoliopsida; order Fabales; family Fabaceae; genus Nissolia; species Nissolia schottii. The sequence continues at coordinate 3,347 of QANU01091849.1, read as the reverse complement.
GTGAAACAAAGAAATAATGAAAGAAAACAAAGGGGAATAAGGCATTAGGGGGGATGAAGAAACAAAGAAAAATAAAGAAAGGAAAAAAAAAGAAAATAGGACGAAGAAGAAAGAAAAAAAAGCAGTGAAGCATATGCTTCATAAAGAAGCAAAGATGAAAAAGGTGTCAGGGGCATATACAGCCCCCCACCGTTCACATATATACATATATATTATATATTATATACTTTTCTTACTAGTTAATTAAGTTTTTAGTCCCTGTAATATGAAAAAGTTTGGTTTTAGTCCCTCATGACAAGTTTTAGTCCTTATAAAATGTGAAAATTTGATTTTGGTCCCTGTGGACGGTTGGTGATGGACGGTGATGTAGAAATTGTCCCTGATGACGGGTTAATTGACACGTCATCACCGTCCATCACCAACCGTCCACAGGGACCAAAATCAAATTTTCACATTTTACAAGGACTAAAACTTGTCATGAGGGACTAAAACCAAACTTTTTCATATTACAGGGACTAAAAACTTAATTAACCCATATTAGTATTTTTACTATTCATTAAAATTATTATATTATATAATAGTATATTATATGTAAATATCTACTATGGATAAACATGATCCTGTCAGTCCAATTTTGATCATGCTTGATCGTGTTTTTATTGTTCGCAGTCCCGGTACTCCGCGCACGGTTGTCCGAAAAATATTCCGGACATATCCTCGCGCTCTACTAATTTTCCCTTATTAGTAGTTGAGTCCGGTGGAGATATTCGGAGAATTATTATATTATTAGTGTATTTTACGGTTATTTTCGGTATCCGGAAAATTCCCGATTGGTCCGAAAATTGTCTTAAGGCTCGGAAAAATCCGTCTGTCACGAAACCTCAATTTTGACTGCTATTCTTATGAGTTAAAGGTGATTCTTATGAATTAAAGATAATAATTTAATTTTCTCACCTCCCTAATTAACCCATAATTATCTATTACGCTAACTATTCGTACAGTGAAAAAGCAGGATGTTACATTCTATCCCCCTTACTGGAATTTCACCCCGAAATTCCTGTGTGGCTAAATCCTTGGGTCCACCGCTTTTCCACTAAAGCTTTTACCTATCGTCATTCTATCCCAATTTCTCCCTAAGCCTTTTCTGCCTACACTTCCTCAAAACTTAGTCCCTTAAACTCTTATTTTCCAACCAGAATGTACCTGGGAACTCCCACTGTAACAGCCCAACGTTCCTTAAGAAGACCTTAGGTACGACTTATGACTTTGGCCTAGGTAAACAGTACAAAGAAACCCGAAATTGGGTTAGAGGACAATTAATTGGGAGACTTGCCCCTTAGGTTGGAAGGAAAAGACTAGAAGGTTAGGGTCCCACAAGGTGCTATAAGATTGGTGTTCAGTTTGGAAGGAAACGGAAATCCGGTTGGAGACCAAAGGGATCTGTGAGGAGTGGCTGACAGGAACAAGTCCTCGGATGTCTTGTTTCGGACCGCCATCCTAGCCGGAATAATTTATAAGTCACGAATGTATAATTGGGATATTTTTGGGGACTCGTGTGTGGACCAAGAATAGTTAGAAATAAGTAAAATAGAATAAGGGGGAGGATAATTAGAATAACTATAATAAAATAATAATATAATAATAATTAATAATTAAATAAATTATTATATGCCACAGGGGGCCACGGTTAAAAATGCCCCTTGTGTGCAAACTGAATAGCATTTATGAAAGCTCTGTTGTTCTTCAAATTTCACTGTTCCTGTACCGTTCGAGCACATCGCAAGAGCGCTAACGGACTTCCGAAAATTTCTTGGAGCATACCCTTGCGACAAGGATTTTCTCCACCATCCAACCACCAACTCCAAATCCGCATAGGAAGTGGGTAACTCTTAGCCCACTGTCTATGTGGTTAATTATTTGACTGTTTATGTGTTATCTGGAATATCTGACTGTAAAAGTGTTAAGTAGTATTTTTGGGGAAATCAGGATCAAAAGGGCTTTTTGGTAATTTTGATAAATGAGATGCATAACGGTACTACTTGGAACCCTAGAAACAGTGATAATTTACGAACTGGAGTCGCGGGAGGCGATTTTTCCAGCCAGCATTCGAATACTGAAGGAATTCAGTCGAATGAAAGCCCGAAATGAGCTTTCCTTCGAATGAGTTCCTCAGCAGTCGAATGAGGCAAATTTTTAGGAATTCCATCGAATGAATCCCCTCATATTCGAATGAAAGAATGCCGAGGGAATGCAGTCGAATGAAAGCCTATTCCAATCGAATGAAAAGACTCCGAGGGATTTCATTCGAATACCCCAGCCAGTATTCGAATGAAACCTGGCAGAGTTGGGAGTTTAAGGTTTCGAAGGGATCCAATGAGTAAGGTTAGGCCATATCTATGTGTTTGAGCATACATCATGAGGTAGGGTCGTCGTAGGAGTTAGGACGACTTTAGACAGCTAGAAGTTCACGGTAAAACTTAACGAAGATCATAATTGAACCCTAGGGAATGAAAGTAGAGCAGAGGCGACGAATCACCATGGATTCAGCCGGCCTTAGCCAGAGTCAGTAGTTATATGGCTAGGAAATCCCTATTCTCTTAGCAAAGTCTTACAGACACGCTGTAACACCCTAGCTTAGCAGCTTATGCTTAAGTCATAATCTGCGTCTGCTAAGTTGTTATCTGCTGTGTGGGCATACTAATAGTCCCTACTTTATTCTAGAAAATAGTTAAGTTATCTGAAAGTAAGGACCCGTTTTTTTTTTTTTGAACATAAATTGTTTTTACGCGTCAAAGTAGAGCCATGCGTGTGAACTATCATAAGTCCCATATAGTCGTATAACAGATAAATGCGGGCGTTGTCTGTCATACAAGTACATTCATAAACCATAAAGTAAACAGTAGCAAGTGGGTCCAATCACACAACCATACACGTCAGATAATAGAAAACTTATACATATCATATACATTGTACCAATACATCAGAAGAAGTCTGCTAAAATTAGAACTACTACATATACTACCAAAAAGACGTATCTCGCAATTCACATCCAAATAAGTCTGCTAGCAAAAGATGTCACGCCTGACGACAGGGACTGTAGGACTGGGCTGGTCAGCACTCGGGCTCGTCGTCGCTGGGCTCCTCCTTTGGATCATCCTCCTCGTCCATCGGCTCCAGCTCGTCCTCCTCGTACATCGGTACAGGCTCTTCCTCATCCTCCTCCTCCATCACATCCTCCAAGAAGTCCTCCTCGGATGAAGGGAGCTCGGGCTCTGGTACGTCTGGCGGGTCGCGGGGACCTGTGGACGGACCAGCCTTGGAATCGTGAGTGCGAGGAACAAACAGGC
>QANU01091807.1:6310-21792 GCA_003254905.1 Nissolia schottii | reverse complement strand
CCTTTGGAAACTTGCTTCATTTGTCTTCATCAAAACATTCTTCATGAGCATTCACATTGCTCTGTACGAAACTGGAAGGCAAGATTTATATAGAAGGAGTAATAATGTATGGGAATATTTACTGCAACTTCTATAGTTCTTTATTGCCACACCTTTTTTTAATTAGTGATTTTTCTCATTTTTCTAAAATATCTTTAAATGATTTATAGAACAACTACGTAAGATTACTCGCTTTATTGAAAAACTATATATATATATATATATATATATATATTGGCAAGAACTAACTCAGATAAAATTAAAAATGAGAACATGTTGCATTAAAAAAACAAGCTTTTATTTTTATTTTTTTTAATAAAACAGTATGTTTTTTTAATATCAATATATGTACAATACTGAAGCTTAGAATGATATAAGTTAACGGATAATTTTCCGAAAATATAAAATAACTAATACATATATGTCAAAATATTGTAAATGTATTAAAACAAAATTTGCTCACATAAAAAATTAAATGGGTGGTTACATAAAAAAAATGTTGGTAAATATATGTGCCTTAAAAGATAATTATTTTAACTCAATGTCTTTATTAATAGTGGAGATATTTTTTTTTTGTTGCATATCCGATACTAAAGCTTTGCCTTGACTAATCTGGGTCGACCTTAGTCGCGCACTAAAAATCTGATATCATAATCTACAAAGATACTTAACTAGACATTAAGTAATATGCATATATGGAAAATTTATGCATTAGAATGTATAAAAGTGTGTGTACACATGTATGTGAACTAATTTTTATAAACTTTGTCCACTAAAAATGTATAAGGATTGTAAACTTATTCATGTTTGAATAAAATCACAGTGCTGCAAACAAGTGATTAATGTTTGTGCATAAGGTCATATAATGTTTGTGCACATCGTCATATAATGTTTGTGCACTAAAAATCTGATATTATATGCTACAATATTAATTTGTGCACTCCATTCAAATTTCATATTCTGCAACATAGACTCTTACCACTATTGTTAAAGATATATCTCATCTATTTTAAAAAGAAAACTAATATTTTATCATCTTAATTCCATTTTAATCAAATTTGACATGACAAGAGGATGAAGATGAGGAGGATGAGATGAATGATGATGAGAGGATGAGAGAATGATGAGGATGACGATGATGAACATAACAGAACAAGGATGAGAAGTTGAAGATGATAAGTGAAAACGATGACGAGAACGAGGTTCGGGATTGGGCGCGCGTTGTGTATAATTATACGTTTTACGTATAATCATCATTAATTGCGTATAAAACCGTATAAAAAAGTGGTGTATGTACGAGTGTATGGCTTAGGGGTGTACATGAAGCATTTCTGTTGTTATCTTTTATTAGCTTATGTGTTTTTCGACCCCATTCGTTAGGCTAGAAAATTAAGCAAGTCATATCAAATCAAATTAGAAAATTGAAAACAAAGGTGCGATTTATGTATTGATAATAAGTACGTACGTAGCAGGTAAGTAAATTGTTATGCATGTAATGATTAATATCATCCATAATATTTTGATACACAAACACAGGTTATTTAAACCTTTTCATAATCAATTGTTTAAAATATATATTATTCTTAAGTAATAGCGTATGTTCATATATATAATCTATTATACTGTTAGAAAACATCAATTGAAATGAAAACCGCTTGTACGTGTTCATCACATCACGTATAAGAAGATGCAGGATGACTTACACTTTATAAAATAATAACTTCCAAAAAAAAAAAAAAGAAATGGTTAATGATTTATAATATATGGACATGATTTATTGTTATCTTCTATGCTTTTTCTACCCCGTTTCTCACGTTAGAAAATTAAGCAAGTGATCAGTCAAATCAAAATTGGAAAATTTGAAACTTGTGGGAAGACTTGGAATTCTAAGTCTTTTCTAGCTAATACTTTATCATATAAGTTACATCAATATTCATGTGGTGTGAAACTTCCAAGTAATGCATGTCACTCACTTGAGCTAAAATTTTTAGATTATTATTATCATCTTCATTTCGATTACTGCTTTTTACCTGTTAATCAATTTTCTCCACGAAATGCATTTAATTATTTCTTGCTCCTAATCTCAAATTTTCAAACGACATTATATATAATTATTTTCAAACGAAGGAGGCCGATGTGGAATGTACTAAATGAAAATATAGTATCGTACATATACATTTATATTACGTATCGTCAATATTTGTAATAGAAGTTAGTGTATCCTTTAGGTGAAAACTTATATCATAATTAAGAGAGGTGAGGCTGATTTTTTAACAACATAGGCCACTACTAAATGTTAAAACGAAATCACATCACATATAGGATCACCTCTAATCTATCTTAGTCAATTGTGTAATTGGGTATTGGAAGGAAACAATTATATATGTGGTTAATTTCAAACGTTGTTTGACATTAATCCAAAAGCCCAATTCCTAATTTGGGCAATGATCAAAGCATTAGTCCAAGTTTTTTGTTGATCAGTTAGATGTGCTTTGAAAATCATTAAATATCAAAGAAGAGAGTCTTTATTAATGCTTACTTACACTACAACTTTATCAATGGGCTCCCCCCATCTAAAGCTTCAAGTTGATGCTACTACCTTATGCAAAATCTTGAACTTGAGCAAAAGATCAATTTTTAAGGAAAAGGTAATGTAATGAATACAATTTAGAATTGGGCTATTGGTTGCAGCCCAAACAAGAGAAGATCAAGAAATAAGCAGTTAGGTGGGCAAAGAGAAATTATTGGGGAAAAAAATGGTATATTATGGAATTCTTTTCATCTCTTGGCTTCTTAAATTCTCATCTCACTTCTTAATTATTGATGTCAATTCCTTATTTCCATTACAGATGTGAAAGCAAGGAGTTGATGGATCAATAGATTATCTTACTTGCCCGTCATTGTCCGCATTTCCAGTTTTACTTGTAATTAATATATGAATTGTAGATTTCTATACTTCATTTCGTTGTTCTTTATTTTTCTTGATATAAGAGATTAATATTGTGTTGCAAATGACTTTCGACTTTTAAAAAAATGATAACTTCCGAAAAAGTCAGTTTAATGATTTATAATATGTGGGCAATATTTTCATTATTCATTGTTATCTTTTATCAGCTTATGTGTTTTTCTACCCCATTTTGTTGTGTGATATATGTGAAAATCCATAGTAGGGCAAAGAAGGGATGAAATTAAAATTAATGAATATAATTAGAGAAATGTGAAAAGTGAGTAATATAAGAGATGACAAGCTTTATATAATTAAGCAATTAACTAGTAATTAATCCTAATAAACTAACACAATAATATTTCTACCGGTCCCCCACTGGAGCATGCATAGATTAGCATGCCCAACTTACAATGAAATTACAATACAATTACTAAGAAATGAGAAAATACAATGACATAAACCGTAACAAAGTTCATACGAAGCAAATATAGAAAGCCAACACATTGTTGACAACCAAAGTTCATAGCTCTACATCAAACGTCTCCACAGCTCTCATCTCAGTCAAATGAAGAATCTAGGGTGAATCGAATTGCCGATATAAACAACAGTCAAATTAAAGTTGCTCGTCAACGGGTTCTATGACATCCAAATATCGAGAAGACCCAACTCAAAAACAATATCAAAGACTTAACCATATAAGCATTGTGGTTTCTTTGGCTCGTCATGTTTTCTGATTTGAGCTCCCCTTTAATCATAAAAAATAAAATAAAAAAATCAAAGACTTAACCATATAACCAATTAACTAATAACTAATTCCAGCTAACTAACACGGGAATATCTCTAACAATATCTGGCATACAAATTGGTGGTACTAGTCTTAAATGTGGCAACTAGTAGCATTATTATTTAAGGTAGAAATATCAAATGTATATATATCACTAGTGTCACAATATATCACCTGCTTCACAGCAAAAATAATAATATCATCACACAAGTATTACGTAATAAACCTGTAACAAGTTGTAATGAGTAGGAATGAGTTATAGACCCAATAACCCAATTACTCCAATTGGGGAGTCTAGGATATTATAAATAGGGGGAGAATGGAATTAGATGGGTATGGAATTTATTATTGTATGGTCCTACATCTTTCTAAGATTTCTCCCTTCTCTCCCTTAGGAAGGAGCACTATCCTTATCCTATCCTTTTCAATTGTAAGCTCATACAAAAATGGAGAAAATACCAAAAAGACTTCATTATTCACCATAGTTCAGTTTACACAAATTATTCACGTTACACAAGTTTTCATCCTATAGTATTTTTGTAACCCTATATAAGTTAGACCAAATATTTTATTACAAAGTCACAGTACCACATAATATATCTTGGAACACTCTTGCACTTGCAGTAACCAAAACGAGTAGTAGCGCATCCGCAAAGAACAACAATTTTTAATCATGTTATGGAAAATAAAATTAAGATTGCAGATTTTTAATCATCAACTAATGAAATTGAAAAGGTATATGAATATAGCCATTTAATGATGTACTAACATTTAATATCAATAAACACCTTATAGGAAGTTTATCACTAATCTCTTGTCAATTTCTCTGATCAGTGGTACCCAGCAACTGCAATTGCTACAAAACCATTTAATAGTCCAACAAAAGAAGATACAATCAAATGCAGTCGGTTATGAGAAGCAAATATTCTAAACTGATGTAACTATAACGCAAGAAAAATAAATTATGTAAACAAGTTATTACGTACGTACCTGCTAGTTTTTGAGTAGCCTATAACACTTAGCCACATTCACTGCCACCATTACATATGTGAAATCTATCAATTTGTTCAAGAATCTGATGTAAGCAATTCTCCAAGGCCTCCAAAGAAGTATTGTCCCCAAAAAGCCCCAAAAGCATGTGAGAAATCCAAGGCCCAGGCTCATGTATAATGCTTCATAAAAGGCTGAATTGTCTTCATCTTCTTCATCATGTGCTGATGGTCCTTCAGGCTCTACAACTGGTGTCATGTCTTCAGGACAACTTTTGTTAAGTTGTTTACCACAAAGATCAACATTCCCTTCAAAATGAGAGGCATCAAAAGTATCCATGTGTCTTCCAAGTGGGATTCTTCCGGAGAGAGAGTTGTATGACAACTCTAAGTCTCCTAGATCGTCGATTTGTGAAAGAGCTACAGGAATTATGCCGGATAAATGGTTTCTTGATAAGTCGAGGGATTCTAGTGAAGTTAAATTTCCAATATCAGAAGGGATTTCTCCACTTAAATTGTTTCTTGATAAATTTAAAGAAACTAATCCAACCAAATGTCCAAGCTCTTTTGGGATTTCACCAGTTAAATGATTGCTCGAGAGATCGATGCTACGAAGACGCAGCTCTGGATCTGGGAACTCACTTTCCACACCTTTCCACATCAATTTAATGTTAAGGATATATTCATGACCATTGTACTGACCATAAGTTATATAGTAAGTAGCATTGTACCAGTATATATGACTTTGAACTTCAGTTGAGTTGATGCTCTTTGTAGACATGGCAATGAGATTCTGTAAGCATGGTGGAATTCCATTTGATAAATGATTCCTTGAAAGATCTAACACTTGAGCTTTCTTTAAGTAACAAAGTTGCTCGGGAAGATTTCCAAAGAAGTGATTTCTTCGCATAGTCAATACAATCAATTGTTGCAGGCTTTGTCCAATCCACGGGGGTATTGGTCCATACAACAAATTTTCACCCACATCTAACAAAACTAAATTGGTGCAATTCTTTAAAGTGGAAGGTATTTCTCCAGTCAATCTATTGTTTCGCAAAACCAAAGCTTCTAATTTAACAAGAGTGCCCATGGACGGCGGAATCCTCCCACACAAGGCATTATTGCTTAGATCAAGAAACAATAATGAGTTTAGAGGTCCCCAACAATTTGGTAGTTGGCCCTTTATTTGATTGTTTGATAAAATTAAAGTGCCCAAGCTGCTTCGGGTAGTGTTGTTGTCACATAAGAGTGAAAACAAATCTGAAAATTTATTTTCATATAGAATCAATGATGAAGCATGTAGCAAGAAAGAAGGAACTACGCCGTCCAATTGATTTGAATTCAAAACTATAGATACTCCATGGTGAAGCTTTACTGGTAAATTTGGAATTGCACCTATCAAGTTGTTGTGAGACATATTCAATGCATAATTAAGATATTGCAAGTTATACCAAAACCACTCTAGTTCAAAGCCATTAATCCCAGTATTAGAAATATCCAGAAGCACTAATTGACTTTGACTGTGGAGCCAGCTTGGAAAAAAAGGACCCAACGTGCAAGATGTTAGAAACAAGGCTATTAATTGGAAAGGAGGAACCCACTCATTGACAAACTTTAGAGATAACAAGTTGTACGATAAGTCCAAGTAAATTAATTTCGAAAAGTTAGAGAGATGAAAGTCTGTTACGTCACCCTCCAAAGAATTCCCTGCTAGGCTCAAATACTCCAACTTTGATAGCAATCCAATGCTTTTAGGAAGAGTGCTAGTAATCCGGTTATTGGACAAGTCCAAAGTGTTAAATATGCATCTGTTGCACCAACTAGAATTTTGAATGACGCTTGAAATGTCCCCACTGAAATTGTTATCTGACAAATCCAAGTCTTGCAATGTGCAAATATTCCCCAAGGAAGCTGGAACCTCACCTTGCATTTTGTTGTTCGAGAGGTCGAGATATTGAAGAGAGTTCATTACTTTGTCAAAATTGTTTGGAATCAGACCTTCTAGCAAGTTATTGTAAAGTCCAAGGTGGCCAAGATTAGTGGTGAAGTTAAAAAGCCAATGGAATATAGCTGATGATGTCAACAAGTTAGAGGATAGGTCAAGGCTGACAAGAGAACATGAAGAGTTCATAATTGGAGCAGATGACACAGGAAAATTCTTATCTGTAAGACTACAATTTTGTACAACAAGCTCTTTAAGTTTGGAGTTGAAGCTAAAATTACCTAGAAATATTAACGACGTCAAATTATTATAAGAAAGGTCAAGGATCACAAGAGAAGGAAAGTTTGGAAAAATATCAAGAAATGATGACAAGACAAGATTATTATTTGAAAGGTAAAGTTCTCGAAGATTAAAGCTAAAGTTGAATAACAATTGAATTGTCGATGATGTCAGCATATTATGAGAGAGATCAAGGATGGTAAGAGAATTGGAAAAGTTGGATTGGGAAACAAACAAAGTTGAAACATCATTATCAGTAAGACTACAATCAGTTAGCCTCAACTCCCTCAAGTTTGAAATACGCTTACTGATCATTTGAAGCCATTGTTGAGAGTGGCTAGGACGACGCAATGACCTCAAGCCAAGATTTGTCAAAGAAGAGAGGTTAGATAACCACTCTATATCTTTAGTTTTGAGATCAAACCTACCACCAAGTATGAGAGTGTGCAACATTGGAAGATCCCCTGTATGAAAAGGGATTGCTCCAGAAAGAAAATGTTCACCTCCAAGATTAAGATGTTGTAGTTGTCCCAAATTTCTAAGTTGATATGGGATTACTCCTTCAAGCAAATAATTGTTGCTCAGATCCAAATATCGCAAATTCAAGAGCTTCCCTATTTGATGAGGGATTACTCCTTCAAGATTATTATCGTTGAGATTAAGATACTCTAACCTTGAGATGTTTCCAAGTTGAAAAGGAATGTCCCCGCCAAAGCTAGAAGATGACAAGTTGAGATATCTTAACTTGACAAATGAGCCAATGAGTTCAGGGATATGACTGCCATAAAAAGCATTCCAACTGAGGTCCAAATGTTCAAGATTTTGCAAGTGAATCAATGAAGAGATATTGATTTGACCTATCAAGTAATTTCTACCCAAGCCACGAAGTTGAAGCTTGAGCACGTGACCTGTTTCATTGTTGCATTGAACTCTATTCCAAGTGCAGCAATCTCCATTGTTGTGATCGTCCCTCCACTGGACAGTATGCCCCAGCGATCAGCGAGGCCTTGCTGGAATAATTGCAACAATACAAGCGGCACAATACAATACAGGCGTCACAAGTATTGCATAACAAAGTTTGCATAACAATAATTGCAACAATACAAGCGGCACAAGTATTGCATAACAAAGTTCGCGTCTCCAGCTGCATCATGCAACAATACAAGCGGCACAAGTATTGCATAACAAAGTTTGAAACAATAATTGCTCATCATTAGTTTCTACCTTTGAAATATATCTTTTTCTTGCTCTGTATGAAACTGGAAGGCAAGATTTATATAGTAGGAGTAATGTCTGAGTTTCTTTATTCATACACTTCAAAAGTGACCCAACAAAGAAATAAATATAATTATATAATAAAAAAACAAATATTATACACCAGAAAAATAAATATGTTCACTGAACATCTTTGCGTATCCGTGCATGCGTAAGTTTAGTATTTCTACAAAACAAGAAACAAATATTTTCACTAAACATTTCTATATACTCATACACACATATTTTAATATTTCTCATTTTCTATGTTTGATAATGTTTGTTTTTTGTTTTGTAATGTTTGTTTTTCTGTTTTAGTGATGATTAAGAAGTTATTTTTAAGGCGTACAAATAACATTTTTTATGAAACTTCTAAAATTCTTTATTACGACACCTTTTTTTTCATTAGTGATTTTTCCCGTTTTTCTAAATCATCATTAAATGATTTATAGAACAATTGCGTAAGATTATTCGTTTTATGGAAAAATATATATTTTTGGCAAGAACCAATTGGTATATATATATAAAAAAAAAAAAAGAATATGTTGCAAGAGGAAAAAAACATGTTTTTTTTTGTATAACAAAGTATGTATTTTTAATATCAAAATGTCTGTACAATACGTTTAGAATGATATAAGTTAAAAATTATTTTCTTAAAAATATAAATAATTAATACATATATGTCAAAATATTGTAGAAGATCTAAAAAAATAAATATTGTAGAAGTTTAAAAGAAAAATTCTTCGCATAGAAAATTAAATGGGTGGTTACATAACTAAGGACAATTTTGATAGATAAGTGTGACCGAGAGCTAGTTATTTTAAATCAACCTCTTTATTAGCCATAGAGATATTCATGGTTATTCAACTCTCGATTTTATAACACAAAACAAGTTAATACTTATGTAAACTCTTTTTTGATAAACCCGTACGATTTTAAGTAAAGTCTCGATTTTACTAGCGAGTTTATTAGTTAAAATTTACTTACTAGTTTACGAGTTTACCTCAAAATGTATAAATTTTATAATTTTGTTAGATACTTACCTAACTTTGTTTATGTTAGACAATATATATTGAGTTATTGAGTTATGTTTTATTGAACTATAAAATAATACACATATAGAATAAAGTATGACATAACAATTAAGTACCATGTATTAAAGTGTATTTTATGATAGTTTTTCATTAATTTAATTTAAAGTTAACATTACTCAATTCAATTATAAATACAATATTTAATTATGTTTAGCTCCTAATTATATTGGTTATAACATATTATTTTACTTATGTAAACTCTTGCGAGTTTACGATTTGAGTTTGCTAAAGCTCCACGAATTTACTTAAATTTCGAGTTTAACCGCCTTGAAGATATTTAAAACATTATATTCATGTGTTCATTTTGATTTCACAATTATTTATTACAATATTTCATTTTTCCTACAGAATATTATCATCTTCATTTTAATTCGTGCTCTCCATTTTATAAAAAAAAAAATATTGTGGAAACTAGTTAGTACTATAACTACTTAGACCAATCTAACTTTTGGTGGCCACTTCATTAAAAAAAATAAAAAATAAAAAAATCCAACTTTGTTGAAAGTAAAAGATATTGTTGAGATGGGTGGTGACTTTGCTTTTCATCAATTGCTGCAAGCTTGGATGAAGGCTAAGGCCGTGGTACTCTTTATAAAGCAGGCAGTGTAGTGCTTGAAGTAATTTGATTAAAGTGACTTTGATTAAAGTTATTTTTATTAAAGTGACTTTGATTAAAGTGATTAAAGACAATTCATAATCTAAATAAGATTTTTGTGTCAAAATATACAAACGTAAAATGGTTAAACCATTTTCATATTAGAAATATATTATTAATAATAGCATATGTCCTTATATAACATATCTATTATTACAAGAAAACATAATTGAAAATCACGTTTGCCTTTTATCTTTAGGTCACATCTCACATACAGGAAAATGTAGGATTTTTGAAGGATGACTTTCGACTTTGCAAAATGATAACTTCAAAAAAAGAAAAATATGTCTGATGCTTTATAATATATGGTCATGATTCATTGTTATCTTGTATCCCTTCGTTAAATATCCTCTCTTTTTTCAATAAAATACCCTTTTTTTGTTTTTGTTTTTTGGGTCTAAAAAATATCATGTTCAAATATAATGGGTGGAAGGCAACTATGGTTTCCATTTGGCATTGATCCAAAAGCCCAATTCCTTTGGGCAATGATCAAAGCATTAGCCCAAGTGAACAAATCGAGGATAATAGTCCACTTGCCATAGCAGCAACCCAATTGCATCTCATTTTAGAGTCGTGTTATTTGAATATATAAAAATATGTTTATATATTTTTATATGGTCAAGTAATATTTTTGATAAGATACTTGAGTCTAATGAAATTAATTATTTGAAAATAAGAAGTGTGTATATATATTATTGAATGCGTTTTGTGTTCATAATTTTGAGACTATTTTGCTTTTTAGGACGAGGAAAAATAATTTTTTATTGAAAATAAATTTTCATAATGTTTGCTCATAATGCCAAATTTAATATTATTGAATACGTTTTGTGCTCATAATTTTGACTTTCTCAAACATCAAACAATATCAGTGACGAAAAATATTAAAGATGTGGGTAATACTAGATGTAACACCCTTACTTTCAGCCTACGCTATAGTCGTAACACTGATCATAAGGTTGTTATCTGCTTGGGTTGGGTTACTTTTAGCCCCTATTTTTAATTTAGCAAATATTGATTACGCGAAAATATGGACCATTTTGAAAANAGTCATAGATCATTACATAAAATATCTATTGTTCTAACGCGAACATCGTCACTGTGCTCCGGTCCTGGAACTGTCCTATCGCAGCCGTCCATCTCCTATCACGCATCTCGCTCATCAATCCATTCGCTTTGCATACCTGGACCCATAAGGAGTGGGGTGAGAACTCTTCGTCCTCAGTGGGAGTCCCTAGCATTACCTATCGTTTCATTACTCCATTATCTTACAGGCCACTCAGGAGATCTCTAGGTGTTCATGTATACTAAGTTCCTTGATTATTATCTTTGTCTAGGTCCTGAATGGCTTTATCTACTTTACTAGGTGATGGGGATCTAGTCTTTCTTATCTAAGTTCTCGTGCTTGTTAACTTCTTTCGCATATATACATAGGTCGTCTCGAGCATTCTCTTGACGATACTTACTTAATATATAGACTTACATACAATTATTCATCATATACTTATGCATCACATACTCATTCACTTTGTATTTTATGCATGGGGGAAACTGGGGCTCTCTTATGCATACCGGCTCACCCGAGTTAGCGTCCTTCTTTTCATTCTTTATCATCTTTGTCCTCTCGAGTCCTTCCACTCTTGTAACCGTGGCCTTTTGGTTACAACCTGCTTCTAACTCCCTATTGATGACAACCAGGCAGCGCTCTAGCCTGGGTGGTTGCGATCCACCAATGCAACTAGGGTCATTATCGCACATCAATAGAGATAACCATCCACCTAGTGGGATGGCGAGGGGCTGGCCCTTGCGACGCAACCAAGCGTGGACTCACTTATCATCATCATTACATCATCATAGCTTAGGTGTGACGTCACCCTTTCTCATTCATCATTTCTTTCTTTCATTCTTTCTTTCATTCTTTCATTCTTTCTTTTCATTAACCAATCCACCTTGCGGGACTGGTGAGGGACTTGTCCGTAGACGTGCCAAGAGAGGGATTTCCTATCATATAACTACATACTGACTACTAAGGCACACCAGACCCTTTTGTCCGGAATCCTTCTTCAGATATCATGGTTTCCTAAGGTTCAATTATGCTCTTTTTATAACTTAAGTGATGACCTCTAGTTATCTACGGTCGTCCTAAAGTCCTAATGACGACCGAATCCTCATGATGCATGTTAATACAAATATAGCACATAATACATAGTCATTTACATTTTATTGGTTCTTTGTATACACAACCTTTAAACATTACTAGTAGTATAAATTATAAAGACTAGATAATAAAGCAATAAATTATGTAACCAATACCGTCAAACATAATACCATTTACTACATATACCAACTAACAAAATAATTGAATAGACTAACAGTAATAATAATCATCATTACCGAATGCATTAAAAAAAATAGCAACGAATATCATTAAAGAAATAAAAATGTAAGTATATTTAAAAATACGTGTACATCCAACTACAACCTCCAAATAATTATATTGTCCACACACAACCTTGCATATTTAAGCATCGTTAAAATATACAGGTATACAATACATAAAATGTACACATCCATTTAAATATAAAAAAAACAGCACACTCTTGCCAATTAAAATACCGTACAACATCATTTTTCATACACACACAGATAACATTAATTATACAAGATAGGCCTAATCATACCATTCCACAAATATATAAGCAAAATATACATATATAATAACAATACTTTTTGTACCACATGTCACCATGCCATCATACATTAATACTACACACCCATCATAACCACTCCCGCAGTACCTTGCCTGCTACGCATAACATCTCTAAATACTATTGATACTTAGTTACTTGTGAGTTGTAAGATAAACCCCAAGCATAAATTCACCAAAAAAACATATCAATATCAGTGCAGCAATTTACAAAGAAAAATGATATACCCGCAATAAAACAATACACATATAAAACATATATAAACTTCTTTTTAACTTCCAAAAATATACAAAATAATGCCTACATCATTCTAAAATAAATATCACATATTTTATTTATTTGCATAAACACACATAAAATATCATAATAAGCCACATAGATAGTGGATTTAGGATCACCCACCTCCAAATCCAGTTTGGAAACGGTAGAAGTGAAGAAGAAAATTCCCTGAGCACTTCCATGATGATTCTGCTACTTTTCCGGCATCCGGCAGCACAACAGCAGTGCACAACCGGAGCAACAAAGAAAAAGAACGAAGTAGCAAAGAAGCAAGAATTGCTTCAGGAAGGAAAAATGAAAGTAATTGGCGTCAGGGGCCTGGCTTTTTTTATAGCCAAAATTTTGACCTTAAAAGGAAAAAGAAAAATAAAAGAAAAATAAAAGAATATGGTGGCATTAAATGCATCCAATGCATTAGTCTTTGTTGCCTTAAATGCTTCAGAAGCATTTGAATTTCCTTCCCCTAGACCATTGACTACGTGGGTTAAGTGGTTAAAATTTGGTTTTGAAATTTTTTTATCATGTTTGATCGCGTTTGCTTGTGTATGGATATCCTAAAAATATTCCAAGCACATAGCCATGATCTACTAATTTTCCTGATCATAGTGGTATGTCAGGTTAAGGTATTCGTGAATATTTCTCCGTGAGAGTATATTTTACAGATACCTTTGGGACTTGACGGGATTTTCGGTTTGGCCAAAAATTGGCACGGACCTCGCGGCATCTCGCAAGACCATGAAACAATTATTTCGACTGGCGTTTTAAGGAGATAAGTCTTGTAAATAATTTTTTTCAGTCCAAAAAATCTTCCTTAATGTACTTTTAATTAAGCAAAATTAGGAATTAAGCGAAATCTTTATAAGGAGAAAATTCGGGATGTTACACTAGAAACTATAAATAAGTCAAATCTCTAAATAATTAACTAGAATAAAAAATTCAACTTTTTTTTTTTTCCAAATGGCTTTCCTGGATTAGGTGCTGTTGTGAGTAGAGGCATATATGGCTGCGATGAAACAAAACATGGTGACAATCTTAATGAATACACAAAAAATTAAGACCATTGAAAAATAATAGGAAAGAAGATAACTTTTATGAGAGTCATTCTTACATCTTCTATGGAGGAATAGAGTCATACTCCTTAGAGCATATTTTGGCCAGGAGATTGAATGAAATATGGGTGACTAGGAAAGAAAATATCTACTACTAGAAAAATTATTTATTGTAGCAGATTTTGCAATAGAAAATATACACTATTTGTGACAAAAGACTTCCTCAACCTTATATATGCGATAATCATGGGTAGTGCAACAATGACGAGGAGGAAGAAGAACGACTCATCAACAGTAAAAGGTAAACAATGAAGGGGAGTGAAAAGGAAGGAGGTGGTGACACTGACACCAGGATGGGTGATGCAATGGGTGGGGAAGACGATGAGAAATAGATGATGGTAAAATGGTAAGGTAGCAAAGTAGATGATAGAAACGAAAATTACAAAAGTTATAAATGATAAAACTGACAAATCAAATTTAAAAAATATATTAAAATAAAATATGAATTTTATATAATTATTTATTAAATTTAATCTTACCCCTTCATTTATGTTTTGAATGGCTAAGATGCAGAGACTAAGTAGGCCCTTAACTCAACCTAAACCAATAAAGTCGAAGCCTTCATTTGAAAAGTATAGATACCTACACTAAGATCTATTAGAGTATAATGAAATGTATTTTCATTGGTTATTTAACTTGGTAGTTAAGTAAGTTAGTTATTGTTTTCCTTTGTATTATAACAGAATCAATTTTTCTGTTATTGTTGTTATTCTGTTATTGTTGTTATGACATCAAACAACAAACAACTCTTGTATAAATAGTTGGCTTGTAAGCCAAGTAATGCAACATTCATTCATTCTAATCAATATTCTTCAGTTCAACATGATATCAAGTGAATTTTTCGGCATTTCTTCTCAAAATTCTCTCATTTTATTTTTCTTCTTCATCGCGATATCAATTCTTCAATTCTACTTCCTCTTGCTGCAAATTTTTGGAAATGTCTTGAACTTCTATTTTGGTCTTGAACTTTTTCTGGTGATTTCACAAAGCATTGAGGTAGATTTCTCACCCAAATTCTCAGGATCTTTGTTTTTTTCATCGAGTTCCTTTGAGGAGTTCAATGGTGACTGATAGGTGGATTTTATACCCTATTTTATTATTCTATAATTGAACATTGTATACTAAAAATGTGTAATTTTAATGCTTAATTAATATGTTTTACACATTATCCTCTTTTGTAAGAAATTTAGAAAAATGCAATTTTAAGCACTACTTTATCTTAGAATTTAATAAGTAGATTTCTTTTGTTCTTTTTTAGTTTTCTATTTTAATTGCAGAAAATAAATTATCAAGAGGATCATTGAGGATTTGAAGGAGATTTGATAAGATATAAATTTCAAAGACGAGATTTGAAGAGAAGATTGAGACCAATAAATTCAAGATTAAATTCAAATTCAAAAAGATTT
>QANU01091791.1:0-15093 GCA_003254905.1 Nissolia schottii | reverse complement strand
GAAAAATCAGGTTTTGCCCTCTAGAAAGCAAAATGATATATTATCCACTCCCTATAGTCAAAAGGGGTGCATACACTACATAATCAGTATTTGTTCAATACTACCTTTCCTTAGTTCCTCTTCTTGTTACTTAAACATGCAAACCTAGAGGGTGGCCTGAACTTATTGCAAATACTCATCACTTATTCTACAAAGTTACTTAGCATCTCTATTTTCTATGTCATCAAATCAAATTATAAAGTATTTAAAAAGAAGCTGGAGCATATGTTTTACAGTTGTTACCAATGAGTTCATTTTCTTTTTCTCTGAGAGAATCTTTCACAATAGGCTTAAGATTTAAAGGGTTGATAGTGAGGGGGCTCATTGATAATGGTCACATTCTCTCTCCTGCAAAAATTTGTCTTGCACTTATGGTCAACTGTCTTTGTCTTACTATTGTTTAGCCCAACAATGAAGTTTTTAAGCTCATAATACTTTCCTTCTTGCAAGACACTCTTGAAAGACTTTACCAATGTTTTTGGTACACATGTGTGGATATAATTATTCTGTAAAAAAAAAAAATAGAAGAACATAACAATTTAACAAATCAGTTCTATTTATAGTTATTTTAACTATAAAGATAAACTTCTACAGGTTTCTTTGTTTAAAAGACAACATTAATATTATATCACTTAAAACTTTCGCTAGCGTTAATAAAAAGGAAATCATGACTGCTCATCAACAAAAATCATCTCTAGCTCTTCTTATCTTTGTTTGGCATTTTCCAAAGCCGAGCAACATATACTTCAAAATTCCATGTAAGTTTCTCCGGATTAATCTCGGATAGGATATCAATCCAGCTCGCCATTTGTATGCGTAAAACTGAACAACAGAAGAAATTGGACATATTTAACAATATGGTCAAATATGCCCAAAACAAATCTGTTCCATGTAATGGTGAAGTAAGTTTCAAATAAAATCCCTCTAGTATTTTAGGTTATTGCACTACTTTACATTCCTTCTTTTATTCAACAATGGGGAAGATAGAACAACAACAAAAAGTAAGGGATGTGAATTTGTATATCTTATAAGTGTTTGAAAGCTGAATTATTTTGATAAAAAATCATTTCTGCAAGAATCCTACTCTATGTAGAGGGTGTTCATTACTATTACTATCACCCTACAATGACTGACACAATGCAACAAATACAACTTGCTTTTTTACAATAGATATAGATATAGATATATCTTACATTTTCAAGAAATCTTTTAAAAAGTTTGATTTGCCATAAAATCTACTGCACTAGGGATGATAATAGTGCAAATTACCAGGCCATGTTAGCTCAACATTTTTATTTTTTTTTTGCTTTTTAATCCATGTTTCCATTGATGGTGACGGCTACGGTGGGTGCCTGAAGTCAGCATATGATGCACACCATGTTTTGGTGGACAAAACTCAACTTACTTACCTAAAATGACACCGCCTCTCCCTTAATCCAAGTTTCCCATATTTGCAAATAAACCCTCCAACAACCCCAATATTCCTCCTTCAATCCTTGCCTAATCTCTGAGTTTCAGCCTCTCATATACCAAAATATGAGTTGAAACACAAATTTACGAACGTATGGGTCTGAGTCTGAAATCGCGGTGTGACAATTTTAGACCTTTTATAAAAAATAAAAAATAAAAAGTTTGAAATCGTCACAGGGTTTAGCGATTTCAGAAATTTTTTTATAAAAAAAAATCTAAAATCGTCACATGGTGTGACATGTGGCGATTTCAGACATTTAAAAAAAAATCTAAATTCACCACAGGATTTGGCGATTTCAGACTCTTAATTTTAGAGAAAAAAGATTTTAGGGTCTAAAATTGTCATAGATGGTAGCGATTTCAGACCCAAACTCATATATTCGTAAATATTTTTGTTCGATCATTATACGAGATTAAGTTCTAATGGGGCCATCTATATGTAAATTTCCCCTAAGTTTCAGTCTCACAAATCTCTCAAATTTTCATCTCATCGGGCGATGAGAAGAACTAGACAAGGACGATGAAAATGCGAAGAACACCAAGTCCCACCGCTTATTTACCTAAAATGCCACCGCCTCTCCCTTAATCCGAGTTTTGTCCACCAAAACATGGTGTGCATCATATGCCACCAAACTTCAGGTACCCACCGTAGCCATCACCTTCCCTTGATAGATGCTTGATTTACGAAGCCTCTGCTGTTGAGTACATAAAAGTAACTCCTATCCTCTGTTTCACATCTCCTACCTCATCTTAGGGATCATACCATCTGCAAAAGTATTTCAACTTTTTTAATTCTTTTCAATTAATCAAGTTGATCCGTTCATGGTTCAAAATGGGTTTTGTGTGTTGCACAACTCAAAAGTTGCTGTGTTTTTGGCAGGAAATTATTTAATGTGGTGTTGACACGCGTTCTCAATTAGTCTCGCTATGCATGAAACCATTGAGCTATTACTAAAAGTTCTCAATGAGCATCACTATGCATGAAACTATTGAGTTATTACTAAAACAGATACAATGCATAAAGATCAACTTCTCTGTATGATTAAATATCTTAGCAGAGCTATATTATTTATACATCCAAAATGGGCACATACAATTTTACTCTAATGGTAAGGGGGAAACATTACGCAGGACATAAATTCTCTCAAAATTTAAATCGTACAAAATGAAATGAAATTCACAGCGATGGGCACTGCCCGCCACTCAACATAAACCGTGATTAAAATATCAAATTCTGACGCAAAATTATAAACGAAATGAAATTCACCGTGATGGGCACTTTTTGCCTGCCACTCAAATAAATCGTGCTTAAAATATCAAATTCTGACGCAAAATTATAAATGGGTCTGGGACCAAATCCCACTCTAGGTAAAATTATTGAACAAAATTTGCCGCAGCAATGGGTCAAATCTCGGAACTCATGATTTTCATCACCATCTAAAGCTAAAAATATGAATCAAGTTGCTGAAGAAGAGAATTAAGCACCACCAGATCCGTACTTCTTGCCAAACACCAACACCTGCAACTTGTCATAACCAGCAAGCACACCAGCGCCGGCAACGGCACGGAGGATGTTAGCACCGGCGCCCTTGAACAAGGACTTGGCACCCTCGTTCTTGAGGATCTGTGCAAATGCATCCATTGAGCTCTTGTACTTGACGGCTTCACCAGAGGTCATCATCATTCTTCTTCTAACGGTGTCAATTGGGTATGATGCTAGGCCTGCACCATTGGTGATGAGCCACCCAAGGCCAAAGCTAGCAAAAAAGCTATCCTGCGATCATCAAGGAAAAAAATGGTAATAGAATGTTGTCAGCACATGGTTGAAACATTGAAGGCGAATCAGAATAACATTATTTGCGTTGTTTTGTTAGGAAACAACTTCATTAACGTCAACAAATAAATATTAGCACATTTGAGTCACCCCAACACAAGGTATCTGAAAACTGAACAAAGAGGGCAAGAGACTAAACCTGCAGAGATCCAGTCAGGAGAACCGGCTTCAGCGAATCGTACATTCCAAAGTAGAGACCGCGATACACGATAATTCCAACACAAGAAATGTTGAAACCACGGTAAAGTCCAGCGATACCATCAGATGCCAATGTCTTCTTGTAGACATCAATAAGACCATTGAATTGCCTTTCACCGCCCTTCTTTGCGGCCTTCGCGTCGTTAGCCAGACGGGTACGTGCATAGTCAAGAGAGTAAACAAATAAAAGGGATGAGGCACCAGCAGCACCTCCTGAGGCCAAGTTGCCGGCAAACCATTTCCAGTAACCATCCCTATCTTTCTTGAAGTTGAAAAGCCTCTTGAAGTAGTCCTTGAATGCAAAGTTCAAAGCCTAGTAGAATTCAGAATGCAATGTTAGCATCACATGCAATAAACCAACAGAGTTGTAAGCAGGGCAGGGGAAAGAAAAATCAAAAGGAACAAATTACCGACCTGAGTGGGGAAATAACGGATGACATTTGCAGTGTTACCTCTCCATAGCGAACCAAAACCCTCATCCGCTATTGTTCGCTTGAAACAATCACCAATGCCCTTGTAGGGCTCAGAAAGCCTACCAGCTTTAATCATCTCATCCTGGTTCTGGATCAAAAGTTTAACACGTTCAATGGGAGCAGCAGCAGTTTTGGATACAGCAGCTGAAACTCCACCCATGAGAAAATCAATCATGAAGTTTCCTTTCTCTGCAGGAGCAGCAACAAAGATGGGGGAGGCTGCTGTTGCAACAGCTGACAAATCAGCCCTAGCTCCACATGCTGGCATCAATGGATACTGCAATGCAACATTCGAGTAATTCCCAAATGAGCGCCTTTGGTACAGAGCAGGCTGGCGGAAGGCTCCATCATAATTCCGGATATCAGAAGAAAGGCCAGAACGGAGATGGAGCTGGCCGGCAACCTTCTCCATGACTGTAGGGTGCTGAACCTGATCAACCATGGTGACTTTCCTGACACATGCAAGTACCCAATGTTATATAAGGTTGATAGATTTAGGAAATGTGATAATATCAGTTCTCTGCAAGGGCATTCACTAAAACAATGTATCCACAACATTAAAAATAAAAAAAATTGGACCATGAATATCTAACAGATCACGCCAAACAAGAAACAAAGATTTAGATAGAAACAATATGATATAACAGTCTGATTAACAGAAGAATATCACANCACGCCAAACAAGAAACAAAGATTTAGATAGAAACAATATGATATAACAGTCTGATTAACAGAAGAATATCACAACCACAAGTTCATACAGCAGAAACACCCGGATAATATAAAACGACATTGTGCCACATCTACCTTCCAAGGATCATTATAGACAAAAAGAAAAATATAAACTCAATCCATTGAAAGTGGAAGAAGCCCATTAAAACAGAACAGACACAGGAAAACACATGGAAATAATCAGAATATACAACACAGTACAATAGGTAGTCACAAACAAACTAAAACAAAACCAATGAAAGAGGTAAGTATGTGTTACCAACTGGTACCAAAGGAAAATAACTGCTGTATAACCTCTGTGTTTGTTTATTATTTTGATATTCCAGTGGGAAATATCAGTTGCAGAACATTACAATGAGAAAAACTGAATAAGAAAATTATAGAAAACAAAAGCCTGGGAATAAAGAATCTCTTAACCCTCCTAGCCTCACTGTAGTTCTGTCTGCCCTCCTCCCTCCCCATGATCTAATTTTATAATTAAAAATCAGAGAGAATCAATGAAATCAGTCTTATTCTTTCCTAACTAATTTAAAAGGTTTTCCCTCCTAACCATCCTCACTCTAATAACTTTCCTTCCTAAAATTCCTCGCTTTAATTGCCTTCCATTTCCTGCTGAAGCTAATTTGCTGTAGCTGATTTCTCTCCTACATTTTCTCCAATTATTCAGTCTTTTCCCTTTTTGTTTTTTTTTCTAGAGTAATAATAGGGTAAAGGGATTATTTCCTTCCCTTTTTGGCTGTTGTCACTGCTGACTCCACACTATCCATAGGGTTTGTAACAGTATGTAAGTTAGAAAATGATGGGAAAACAGAAAAGGAAAAAAAAATTATACTAATCCATCGTTGATAAGTTCCAAATGAATGATTTGAATATTTAGGATAAATGAAACAAAAGAAATTCTTAAACAGACACTACCTATTATAGGCACTCAAATCAGTAGTTGACATTTGTAAGGACGTGTTAATCATGGATAGAAATATCCCCGTCAATAAAAATTGCCGTTAGATAAATCAACTGCTGATTTGAGTACTTATGCTATACAGTGCCAGGAAACACACCATGTAACCGCTCAACAACTTCTAAACGTTAACAAGATTAATCATCTCATTTATATGCAATAAGGCTTTGATTCAACGTTATGACCATTAAATCACTATTAAATCGAGAACTAGTATAAACCGAAAAAGAAAAACCAACTAAATCACCCAAGAGCCATGAGTCGCAATCAAACTGTCATGTCACCCAAAAAAAGAAAGCATAATTAACGAATTGTAAAACACTTCTTTTTTATTCGGGAATTGTAACAAACAGAGCCTCCATAACATTCTTTTTATTATTAAAACAATTGACCAGTATAAACTATTAATCTCAAATCGTCCCTTTCAGTAAAGCAAACAAAAGCTTTGAAAACATAACCGCAAATTTTGAAAAGAGAAATTCAAACACGCTTATTTGAACGCTCTTATTTCACATAGCAATTAATGAGACCCATGATAATGACAAAAACCAAATCCAAACAGAAACATACAACAAAAAACTGAGATGAGAAGGGGAAAATGACTAACATGAAACTGATCCAATCAAAGGTAATCAAAAATAAATATTTGAATAAGTGAAAAACGGAAATTCTATTTCATAGAAACTCCGAAAGGTCAGTTGAACAGTGATAAAAGAAGAGAACTTTCCAGAAACCCACTTCAGAAGAAGCGAATCTAGCGTACAGATCAAGCCAGTTCGGATGATGATTCCGCAACAACACAGAGACGCAGATCTAACAGTTTTCCGATTCAACAAACGGAAAGCGAAGCGAAACGAAAACGATAACACGAAAACCAGATGCGGAAAAATAATGAAACAACAGCAGAAAACAATTTTGAACGAAACGAATGTTGTTAGTACCTTATCAACAGAAAATAAAGGGGAAAAAAAAAAAAGAGCAAAAATAAGGGAGAGTGAGATGAGAGTAATGGAAGAGAATAACAGATCTGAAAGTTAGGAGAGGAAATGGAAGTGTATTTGAATTGAGAATGGTGATTTTTTCTTTTACCTTGGAGAGGGATGGCTGCGCGAGATTGTTGGAGGAGAAGGGGATTTCGCCAATCGCAGGGTTTGAAAAAATGCGAAGGGCAAAAAATGGAGATAGGGAGGGGAGGAGAGTAAAACACGAGGGGTGGCTTTGAACGGACCTAAAGTTCCCCTTTATTCTTCATTCACGTCCCATTGGGCTGCGTGCAGTGCCCCAAGTGGGTGGGCCCCCTTTCTCGCAACATATGGTCAGATTCATTGCAAGGAACAGAGAAATTGACCAAAGCTCTTTATTATAATGTCTTTGTTATTAAAATATATTATCAAAATGTTTCTATTCTAAAATATATTATAAGATTACATTTCATTCTTTGTGAAATTTTCTTACTTTTGTCCTTTTGTTATGCTTGTATCCATTTTAGGAATATATTTATAAATCTTACAAAAGTGAAAAATTTTGTCAAATATTTATTGAAATTTAAGTAGACATGTGTCATTTTAACGATTGAAATTGTGAAAATATGACACTTGACAACTCCCCCTAACTTAAGACCTTGTTTATCCTCAAATAAGAGGTACTAGAATTATGCTCAAGACTTTTACAAAAGAACGATGTTCATGAATAATTAGTCAGTTTGGTTCCATTGAATTGATTCATACAGTTCAAGCTTGAACTTTTTGAGATATTATAGAATGACCTTAACAATAATCAAATGCATCATCATGAATGTCATAAACAGATTGCACTATCCAATGCCTTTTCAATCAGGGAAATTTTATTTATTCACACAATGGTCAGTGGACCATTTTAAGGTGGGTGTTTCGCTCAATATCACCACCATTGAATCACAACAAGTCAAGTTTGTTACCTGTCTCACAATCAAGTCAAATTGTATGGTCATGTAAGGATCACTGAAGGACTTTTCAAGAGTTGTAATGTGGTTAGGTTAAAAAGAACTTGGTTTTTCTGGGTATGCAAAGTGTCTAATCAAGAGAGCTTCTAAAAACCAACTTCTTTTGTTTCCTTTTTTTTTTTCTTTTTCTCCTTTCTNATGATTCATCATTTAGGTGAAACCTTCAATTCTTAATCCATTTAGAAAATAGAATGCACAATGTGGTTTCAGTCTGCTGAGCGATCCAATGATGGCGTTGAGAGTTGGATTCCGCTGAGCGAGACATTGATGCCGCTGAGCAAGATCTAAATCTGATTTGGTTTCTTTTTAAGTCTTAGCATTCTTTTCACCATTTTCATAAAAAAATTCATTCTAACACCCTAGTACTAATATTTAACTACTACGTATTGTAAAAGACTTACAAACACTGGGTTGCCTCCCAGGAAGCGCTTGTTTTACGTCGTTAGCTCGACGCCTGTTTCGCTTCATTGTCCTTCTCCATCATCACCTCTCTTGCCGCAGCAGGAATCTCTTGGGTTTTGTTCCGTGTGTGCCGTGAACTTTCCTTTCTTCAGGTCTGCCATATCATTCGCCAGCTGCCCCAGTTGTATTTCCAAATTTCGAATGGAGGCTTCATTGATCTTTTGGTTTGGCGTTGATAATTGCATGAACTGGTTCAATGTCTCCTCCAATTTGGAATAATGGTCCTTCGGTTATTGGTACACTGTCTGTTGATTTTGATATGGACGAGGTTGTTGGTACGACTGCGATGGAACCTTATTGTATGATGGTCCTGCCTCCTGCCTCCATGGCTGAAAATTTGACTGATTTGGCCCTCTTTGGTAGTTATTTTGATAGGGCCTCTGCTGGTTGTCCAGGTAATGGGCTTCCTCTTCCCTGAAATGACAATAACTAGACGGGTGGTCACCAGTACAAATATCGCATTAATATACCTGCTATCTTTTAGAATCACGGGCTTCTCTTATTTGCTTCGGCAGCTCACTCAAGGTCTTTTTCACCTCGTCTATCTGCTGTTGCAATTGTTTATTTTGAACTAGAATGACATCGTTGGCTCCTAGCTCCAGCATTCCTCCTTTTCTAATGGAGCCTCTGTGGTATTGGCCTTGTTGATCATTAAAGCCATGGAATCAATTATGGAGATTGCTTCTTCCGGTGTCTTGGACATGATTTGTCCACCAACTGTTGCATCAAGCATCAGTTTGTGCTGCTGCTATAATCCATTACTAAAAATGTATATTTGTGTCCTTGCATCAAACTCATGATTTCGACATTTTCTGAGCATAGATTGGTATCTCTCCCAAGCTTCGCATAAGCTTTCTCCTGCAGACTACACAAAAGTATAAATGGCAGTTTTTAAATCCATATACTTGGTTTGAGAGAAATACCTTGCACAGAACTTTTCTTCCAGTTGATCCCAGTTGGACAGAATATGTTGTGGTTTATCCAGTAACCACTCATTTGCTTTTCCTATTAAAGTTAGGGGAAACATCCTTAGGAATATTGATTCCTCGTCAGTCTCGGACATCCTCACAGTTCCACAGAGTTCATAAAATTTGGTCAAATGAGCATATGGATCCTCATGATCCAAACCTGCAAAAGGGTTAACGTACATAGATTGTACTAAACCAAGTTGCATCTGAGGTAACATTTGGGCTCCTGTTATCTTGCTCATCCTGATTATGTTTCTAGGGGTGTAGTTCACAAATCCCCTACTGTCACCAGCTGTAGTGTTTTCAGCCATAGTTTCCTTATTCTCTAGGCATTCCAAAATGATTGGTGATGATGGAGTTGTTTCTTGTTCGTTGCTTAGATTGGCCAGCTGCTTCGTTTTTTTAGCTTTGCTTTTGTTTTTGTGACTTGTTGCTTCAATCTCAGGATCAAACAGAAGTNTGACTCTCTTTGATGTAGCCTCTGACTTATGTAGATGGTTGCTCCTTCTCTCTGACATGGGCTTGTCGCCAGTCCAAGCATTTTGGTCCTTTGAGGTGGAACAGGTCCTTTGGGCTACTTTGGTTTACATTGACTGAAGAGGCTCATCTTCTTTGGAAAACTCGTGCTCTTCTTGCTCTATGTCTGACCAGAATTGATTCTCTCTCTATACAATTCTTTGGAAGGCTTTTTCTGTTGCTTTGAGGCCTGCAAAACAATCAGAAACTCCTTTCCTCTAGGGACTTAACATAACTAGTATTAGGGGAATCATATGATCAAATTCAAAAAAGATCATGTTTTCATTTTGAATCCTTTGCAGTCAGAATTTTCTACATCTAAGGTCAGAATTCTCCGCTTGTATGGTCAGAAATCCCCACACATTTTGAGTTCAATTTGAAACATATGTTCTTTTCAATTTCCTGGTTTTGATCATCATGAGGTGCTTAAAAAGATTTCCTTTTTCAAAATTTTCCATTTCTAAACCAGCTAGGAATTTCACTTTTAGATCATATTGCACCTTTTTCAGACATTTGATTTTTCCATTTTGATCATTAGGTTGCAAGTCTAAGTGCTTCAAGTCAGCATTTACTTAAGAAGATTATTACTTAGAAGTTTTAACCTAATCACATGATTCATCATTTAGGTGAAACCTTCAATTCTTAATCCATTTAGAAAATAGAATGCACAATGTGGTTTCAGTCTGCTGAGCGATCCAATGATGGCGTTGAGAGTTGGATTCCGCTGAGCGAGACATTGATGCCGCTGAGCAAGATCTAAATCTGATTTGGTTTCTTTTTAAGTCTTAGCATTCTTTTCACCATTTTCATAAAAAAATTCATTCTAACACCCTAGTACTAATATTTAACTACTACGTATTGTAAAAGACTTACAAACACTGGGTTGNTCATAGAAAGTGATAGATTTATTAATGCAAAAGTACATGGATACAATCATGCTATAATAGTCATCAAAATCCCAACAACAAGAGGATTAGAAACCCATCTTACAAGAAAGAATCTCAGAGGCAAGGTGATTGACGCTTACCATGACACGTTCTCATGTTGTCATGACAACGACCGCTGTGCTTCCTTGATCACTCTTGGCTCCTTCACTAGCCTCCTCTTTGTTGCTAGCTAACCCTAAATTTTGAAGTACAAGTCAGAAAATATAGGGGAGAGGTGTGTAAGAATGAATTGGAAGTGTTGTATGAATTGTGAAGCTTGGGCCTCTATTTATAGGCCAAAATTCACCAGGTCTGCTCAGTGGCCTCAGGGCACCGCTACGCGGCACAACTTTCTTCACTGCCAGGTGCTATCCTCTGCATGGTGACTCTGCTCTGACATTATCTGTCAGAGCCACTGAGCGGACGTGCGGTACGCTGAGCGGTGTCAGGGCGGCTCCAAGTTGGTCAGGGCGGCTGCAGGCTGTCCGCAGAGCTTGCTTCGACCTTAAGTTTCTTCGGCTTGAAGGAATGGATTGTTGAGCGGCCTTGGGGATGCGCTGAGCGGTCTAGCCTTGTCACCTGCTGAGAGGCCTATTGTTACCATTGAGCAGTTTCTTTCATGCATTTGTCTTTTTAGCTCTTTTGTCCCCTTTGCTCTTTGCTTCATTCTTTGTGGGATTTTTCTTGCTTTTGTCCTTTTGTTATGCTTGTATCCATCTTAAAAATATATTTATAAATCCTACAAAAGTGGGGAATTTAGTCAAATATTCATTGAAATCTAAGCAGACATGTTTCATTTTAACTGTTGAGATTGCGAAAATATGACACTTAACATGAAGCCGACCTTGGGGTGTATAAATAGCCCCCAAGGCCACGACAGTTTCACCATTTGATTTCAAAGTTTTCCACATTACCAGTTCAGTTTGTGCACATTGTAATTACGCTGCCGGAGTTAGGAAAATCTGGGGAACATACCACCACTGAGGGAATCTTTTTCTCATCAACTTCAACTGATTAGAAAACGCTTAAGAAGTGGGTAACCCTAAACCTACTGTCTATGTGGCTTTTAATGTTATTTATATGTGTGTATTTGAAGATATATTGTAATAAATTTTATGTAGAAAATGTAGGGAATATTATGACATAATCATTTTATATGTTTCTGAGCTGAAAAACTGTGTTATAGTGTCTGTTGGAACTGTGGGAATGTCCCAAAGGAAAAAATATAAGTTTTAGAGAGCATTTATGCAAGAAACAGCGCTACGGATAAGTTTAAGGAAAAGTCCTTCAAATGACCTAGCATAGTCATTCGAATGACCATGCCAGGTCATTCGAATGACCATGTGAAAAGTACAAACAGAGAAAAAAATTTCAGTGTTATTTGAATGACTCAGCTAGTCATTCAAATGACCATTGAGAACTTGAGATTTTAGCTTTTCTACATGTTCCAACAAGCACTAAAACCTTAAGGATTGTGTAGGGAAGTAAACACAAACTTATTTTACTGATGAAAGCATGCATCATGAGGACCCGGTTGTCGTCAGGGTTTTAGGACTATCGTAGATAACTAGAGAAATATCACCTAAAGTTTAAAGAGCATAACTGAACCCTAGGGAACAATAATGTCTTAAGAAGATTCCGTCCACAGAGGGTCTGGTATACCTTAAAGAAAGTGCCTAGTTATATGAATAGGGAATCCCCTTCTCTTGGCACGTCTACGAATAAGCCCCTCACCAGTCCCGCAAGACAGATTAGTAAATGATTATGCAGGCATAGACCTGAGTTTATGTTAAAGTTTAAAGAAAGAAATGAAAAGATGAATGTTAAAGGACGTGACGTCACAAAGGTCCAAAGAATGTTAAGTAGCCCACTTCTAGTAGTGTCGACAGGGCATGCTAGAAGATGGAAGTACACTTCTGGTAGCGTCGACAGGGCATGCCAGAAAGTGTAAGCTTACTCCTGGTAGCGTCGACAGGGCATGCCAGTGAGAAAAAAATGAGTCCACGCCTGGTCTTGTCGAAAAGGCAGGCCCCCCACCATCCCCCAAGTTGGATGGTTGTTCCTATTGTTGCTCGATGTTTTCATCCTATGAGCTTTATGTAGCTAGCTACCACACCTGTTACAGCGTTGTCGGGTCGTCAACGATAGGGAATGCAAGTAGGTTGTAGTCGTAGGCCACGACTGCAAAGGTGAAAGGACACAAATGTAAAGAAGACTCTTCCTCTGACCATTGATGGCGTGGTTTTGATGACGACAACAACACCAACAAAAAGCAGAAAAAGAGAAGACTCGAGGGAAGACTCAAACAAGATTAAAGAATCTCAAGCTCAAGCTGCACATCTAAAAAGGTTCAAGATTTTAAACCCTAGAGTCAATAGTTAGCACATGTTAATATATTAAGGTTAATGGCTCAAAGCTTTTCATCACAAACATGTCTAACATTTTTCTTAAAACCCTAGAAGCATTTGGGAACATTTTTCAAAGGGTTTTAACACTTAAACTCGGGTTTTGCATGGTTAATCGATTACCATGCTTGTGTAATCGATTACCAGCACTTTGAATTCAAAAATATTCAAGTTTTGAATTGTGTAATCGATTACCAACCCGCAGTAATCGATTACCACCTTTTGAAATTTGAAAATATGGCCGTTTCTTGTGTGTAATCGATTACAGCCTTTGGTTAATCGATTACATGCTCGAATGGGTGTGTTTTTTCATGAAACAATGCGTTGTTTTGCATCATATGCTTTGGCATTGGTTCATGAACAGGCACCTCTGCCTATATATTGCAGAATTCGTGCAGAACCCAAGACATACAATCAGAACTTCATTCTCTCATTGATTCTTACAATTTTCACATGTTCTGATCAAAGTTCTGATCATAATTTTCAAAGTCTTTTTCAATCCTAACTCAGAAAAGCATTGAGCCTTAACTTTCATATCTTTGAGTGCTTTCTATTCAGGATTATCCCTCCCTGAGTTTAGGATTGTTACAAAGCCATTGTACAAATCTTCTTCAAAACAATTTGGTTATTGTAAACACCGTGGTTTTCGGTGTAGTGTTCTGATCATCACCGTAGGGTTCGGTGAAGACATTGTGTAACCAGGAGAACGGTTGTGTTCTCTTGTAGTTGTCGGTGTAAGTGCCTCGGGTGTGAGGTTGTACACAACACAAGATTACATAGTGGAAAAACCCTGCCTCAGAAACAGGGGACTGGACGTAGCCTTCGGTTTGTGAAGGTGAACCAGGATAAATTCTCCGGTGTGAATTTTCTTATCCCTACACTTTTACATTCAGCAATTTACAATTTCCGCTGCATTTAACATTATCAATTACTTGGTTAATTGCTGGGTCTTGTTCTAAAATTGGGGATTAGGGTTTCAAATTTTTCAAAGAACCAAAATCGGTGAAAAACAAGAAAAACCTAATTCACCCCCCTCTTAGGTTGCTATCCTGAGTTACAATTGGCATCAGAGCGCAAGTTTAGGAAAGTTACTCCTAAAAGATCCATAGATGGCATCCTCAAGACCTATGTTGAGTGAAGGGTTGAATGTAAATAGGCCTCCTTGTTTTAATGGAGATCATTACGATTTCTGGAAAATCAAGATGATGATCTTCATCAAAGCACAGGATCTTGAAGTATGGAAAACCATAGAAGAAGGTCCATTCGTGCCTATGATCACAAATGAAAATGAGAGTGTACCAAAACCCATGAGTGCTTGGAATGATGAAGAGAAAAAGAAAGTCCAATATGATCTTAAAGCCATGAATTACCTAACCTCTGCCCTAGGTATGGATGAATTCTTTAGAGTCTATTCATGCAAATCAGTAAAAGAGATTTGGGATACCCTAGAAGCCACTCATGAGGGTACTGATGAAGTCAAGAGATCAAAGTTGAACACTTTATCTCAAGAATATGAGATGTTCAGAATGCTTCCTGGAGAAAAGATCCTTGATATGCAAAAAAGGTTTACTCATCTGATTAATCATTTATCTGCTCTTGGCAAAGTTTATTCTAGTGCAGATCTGAATCTAAAGGTGCTACGATCATTGACGCGGATATGGCAACCAAAAGTGACGGCAATTTCAGAAAAGAAAAGCCTATCCAAGATGACTCTAGCAACACTGTTTGGAAAACTACAAGAGCATGAATTGGAGTTGAGTCGCCTTGATCAACACGAGCAACATGAGAAGAAACACAGGTCAATTTCATTACAAGCAAAAATTGATTCTGATAGAGAAGATTCTGAAGATGATGATTGTGAAAACATGAATCTCTTGGTCAAGAATCTTGGAAAATTCTTCAAAAAGAAAGGCATGCGTTTTGGCCAAAACAAAAGATTCATAAAGAAGAACGACTCATCCTCTTCTCAAATATTCACATGCTTTGAGTGTGGAAAGCCCGGACATATCAAGTCCGATTGTCCAAACGTCCAAAGGAAGAAGAATGGTTTCAGAGACAAAGTGGACAACAAACACAAGAAGGGCAGGAAAGCATATGTGGCATGGGAAGACAATGAAATCAGTTCTTCATC
>QANU01091782.1:0-55586 GCA_003254905.1 Nissolia schottii | reverse complement strand
TGTTAAAATGGAGACTTTGGA
This sequence comes from Nissolia schottii, assembly GCA_003254905.1. NCBI lineage: Eukaryota > Viridiplantae > Streptophyta > Magnoliopsida > Fabales > Fabaceae > Nissolia > Nissolia schottii. The sequence continues at coordinate 55,565 of QANU01091782.1, read as the reverse complement.
TTTCTGTCTAAAATAATTTTTGCTTTGATTCAATGTGTTGCATGGATGAACTTGTTATATAATGTCTTGTATCTCTTCTTTTTAACATTGTAAGAGATAGGGAGAGAAATAAAAATCTAGGCAGGTAGTAAAATTTGCAGAAGCAAGTTTCGAGTATTTAACTTATTTTCTCCATTTTGAAAGTTGAATTTGATGTTTTAGTGAAGTTTTAAGATTTAGATAGGTGATAAGAAAGATTTAGCCAAGTCTTTGTAGCATTGTGCAGTCTTTGCCATATGTTGGTGTATTTGGCTATAGCGTAACTCTCGTATCTTTAATAGTAGGCTCTTCCACAAACAAGTCTTGTCGGATAGGATTGGGAGACTAGCTTCTACTTGGTGGAAAGCACATGGCCTTTTTTAGAGGGGTTTCCCTTTCAGATATGTTGAGTGATTGGGAAGAATTAGAATTAGAAATTGTTCCAAAGTATGCACCTAGGTCCACTCTTTGGATCCTGGAGCTTCAAGGTCTCTGATGAGGTCTCTGGACTCGCGTTGCGGTGGGTACCTGCAAACACTCCAACGCTCAAGTAAGCAAGGGTTTAAGGGAGTTTAGTGAGTGATAATCAGATCATCTTTCATACCTGGGGTATGGGTTACTATATAGTTGGGGTGATTGAGGTTCTTTCGCGTGTCGCGATGGTGGGAGAATATCTCGGGGCTGTGTGTTACGGTGGGAGGAGAGGATCTCGGGACCGTTGAGCTCGAGAAGGTGGCGTAGGATGGGATTTTGGAACCGTTCGAGGGTCCGCGGACTTCGGGTCCGGATCTGGGAGGTGGCGTAGGATGGGCCTTTATGGTCCAGTCCGTAACAGGAGGCCCTCAGCTCAGAGCGCGGAATGGAATGCTGCGGTCCGAGTTGGAAGTATTTTGATCATGATTCTTTATTGTTGGTTCTGCTGATTGAGGATATGCTTTCGTGGAGGGCTTTGAACATCCGCGTTAACCGAGAGGACTTCCGCGGGATTATGCTGCTGTATGGGTCTTGAAACACCCTAGCTAGTCGGCCTATGCTTAAGTCATAGACTTCCTGGCTAGGTGGTGCTCTCCTGGTGCTGCGAACCTTTATGATTCTATATCTTGGTTTAAAATTAGGGTTTACAAAATAATGGGCCAATTTAAAACTTCCTTGAATCGTGTTATGAAAATACCGAGCCATACGCATCATGCATCGCATAAGTTTATCATAAAAGAAAGTAAAGGAAACACGAGTACATACCTGGCGTATGGCAAGTACCCGAAGAAAATACACATACGGCCCACAAATAACACACATAATTATACATTGATATCATAATAAGTGTCCTTGTCCTACCACGGACATACATTTCCAGCATCACTCTATATACAATGGTACATATATATACAATACTAAAAGTGAACTAAACCTACGCACACGGATGAGTACTACTCATTGCGTGTACGACACTCCTACGGCTGCAACCGTGGCCGGGTCCTGACATCCTACTCATCAGAATCCCCCTCTTGCTCTGCGGGATCCACCTCGTCCTCGCTAGAGATATCCGTCACGGCAGTGAACTCGCGGGGCACGAACCTGCGTGGTTGCACTGGGAGCGCGCTCTTGCGGGCGGTAGTGCGCATACCTCGGCCTCGAACCGGGGGTGTAGCTGGCTCTCGGTCTGTCTCTGGCTCGGGTACCAGTTGTGGCCCTGGCGAGGGATCAAACCTATGAGTGATTAGGTGTGGACGCGTTTTGACCGGCCCTATGGCTCGATCTGTTTCTCTTATCTTTCTTAGTGGGGCCCCTTAGTTATCATATCCTTTGTACAGACCTATGCCTGTTTTGCATATCTTGGCCTATGCCCGTTTTACATATTTGGGCCTATGCCCTTTTTGCATATCGTGATCAGGTCTCTTTACCTGCGTTGCTCATAACCAATTCATCTTGCTGAATTGGCGAGGGGCGCGTCTGTAAGACCTTGCCAAGAGAATAGGGATTTCCTAACTATATAACTAGACTCCTTACTACAGTCTACCGTACCAACTGGGGTCGGGACTCCCTAGCCTTTCCTGGTTTCCTAGGGTTCAATTATGATCTTCATTATATTTTAAAGTAAACTTCTAATTATCTAAGGTTGTCCTAACTCTTACGACACCCTTTCCTCGTGATGCATGCTTTCAAATACCAACATAGACATACCCGGACTCATTGGACTCCTTGGAATCACTGAAATCTCAAGTCCTTCAGGATTCATTCAAATGTCTAGGGTTTCATTCGAATGAATTCCTGCGAGTTCTTTCATTCGATTGAAATTGGAATTCAGTCGATTGAAAACCTTCCAAGTTCTTTCATTCGAATGAACTTAGGATTCAATCGATTGAAATCCGAGATTTTTCTTTCATTCGGTTGAATAAGAATTCAATCGATTGAAAGCTCAAAATTTGCTTTCATCCGATTGAAAACTCCATTCAATCGATTGAAATCTGATTGAATAGGACCCCGAGGCTTTAGTTCTCATTTTTCTCCAGAGGTTTACTATTCCTAGGGTTCCAATCAGTACAGTTATGCATTTCATTCATCAAAATTTCCCAAAACCCTTTTCACCCCACATTCTCCCAAAATACTACTAGATATTTTTGCAGTCCAATACACAAAATAACACATATAGTCAAATAATTAACCACATAGATAGTGGGCTTTAGAGTTACCCACATCCGATGGAAATTCTGACTAGGTAGCTTTGATGCTCGCAATTTCCTGATCGCTACGGCATGCTCCGGTAATTTTTTCGAGACTCCCGCAAGAAACCGAGATGTGTCGGAACGGGACTGATATTTGTGAAAGTGGCTGAAAGCTACGTAAATTTTCTTTATGCAGCTTGGCTATTTATAGCCACTGAGGTTTTCCTTTTTCTTTTTCTTTTCTCTTTTTCTTTTTCTTTCTCTGTTGCTTTTTACTTTCTTATTTATTTATTTATTTCTTCTTTTTCTCTTTTTTTTTATAATATGTAATTGTCTCCTGATGGAGATAGAAACCTCACCAAGACCGGTTCCGGTTTTGTTTGGTAGCGTTTTGTCCGATTTATCCCCCTCCGGTTGTCCGAAAAATATTCCAGACATACCGTTGTGATCCATAATTTTTCCCTTCGACCGGGGAGTTGCCGTTCGGGGATTTTCGATATCCTTGCCTGGCCAAGAACTACCACCAGTGCTTCCCAGTATCCTAAACCTTTCCCGTTCAAGCCGAAACTCGGCTGACGGTTCCGGAAAATTTCTGGGGTCCCAAAACCTAGTCGCTTACCCCTCTCCCTCTTGAGGATTTGGGGTTTAGTTTCTTGTCTCGAAATTTCTCCATGCCTCTCGGCCGTTTTGGTGGTGCAACCGACGAGCTTTGCGAACCGGACGAATGCAGGATGTTACAGGTCTTACCTGTTGGTGTCTGTCATGCATGGGTGCACCGAGCAAGCATGCGCGGTCCCTATGTTGTATTTTGTCGTGTAATATGACTCGCGAAGGTAGTTTGTGGCTTTTTGGTTCTTGTCGAAGACGTGACGTGTGGGGATCTTTGACGAGACGGGCTTCTTGTCCTGGGGGATTTTGGTGCCGTTTTATCGACAACACGTGGCGAAGGTGCGACTGATAGTTCCTCGAGGCAAGGATGTAATGATGACTTGGAGGGAAAACCTTTCGTTTTTCGTGCCTCTTAAATGCTCTGGTACGGTTTTCGAATTTTTTCGAAACTGCTCTGTATATAAACTTCTCATTGGCCCTTCCCCTGCCTTTTCATTTGCCATTTGCTCCGAACCCTTTCTCTTTTCTCTTCTGCTTTGAGGTGGTTCTTACGCAATTTTTTTCGAGGCATTTCGCGATTCAACCCATTTCTTCAGGAGATCTTCCTTTGCTGTTTTTCCACTAATCTTGTGAGTATCTCTGTTTGCTTTGTTGCTCTTTTTGTTGCTCTGCTTCTATCTCCGTGGGTTTGATCTTTTTATTGCTTTTTGCTGTGATTGGGTTTGTGTTTTGCGATTTTTCTTGCTGTATCTTTGGCTATGGGTTTTGTGGTGTCCTGGTTATGGGTCTCTTTGCCGTGGGGGTGCTGTTTATGGGGATTTTGTTTCCATATTATTTTTCAGTAAAATTTACAATACGGAGGTTGAAGAAGAACTACCAGGAGCTGAAAAGGGTGCGCCCATTGAGGGGGTCTCATGAGCGGATGTCATACGGGTGGATAGATCCGAAGGTTTTTGCCATCCCTTTTGTCTTTAGTTGGGAGCACGTGGAGCATCTCCGGGAGGCGTTGGAGTTGACGGAGGAGAGCGTGGAGGATCGCGGGTATAGTGTAGACGTGGCCTCCGCAGACGAGAGAGTGTGCATGTTAAGGCACAACTATACTCCACATTTTTTGTGGATGTATGAGGTGTTCTTCACGCGCCAAGGGGTTAGGTTGCCCTTTACTCCCTTTGAGCGGGAGTTAATGGAGTTGTGCGCCTTTAGCCCACGCAACTCCATCCCAATGATTGGGCACTCCTTCGTGGATTCCAGGTGACGTGCGACACGTTTGTGGTCGTGTCGTTGCCCAAGACTTTTCTCAGTCTATATTCGTTGATAAACCCCAACGGTACCCTGATTTCGGGGAAGCAGTTCCAATCTCGCAGCTGGCACACCTTCAAGGGTTACGCGGGGGCGAAGAACTTTACCAGGTGGGAGGAATCCTACCAGGAGTTTAAATGCAAATACTTTAAGGTTTTTGCTGCTCTGGGGACCAGGGCGTTTTGGGAGGGCGATGGGGATACCGTGGTGGGGATATCCTGCTATTGGAACAGGAACATCCACTACCATCGCCCTGAGGATATGTCCGCAGAGGAGCTTGTGCAGCGAGAGTTTTTTGTGGCTTTAGCTAGCGGGGGTCCTCTGAACGTGAGGGAAGTCGTTGAGGGGTTGGATGCGGAGGCTTATCTAGGTAGTTGCTTTGCTTGTTTTATTTTCTGTTAATCTTTTTAGCATTTTTTGCTATTTGTTGATGGTTTGTTTGTGCAGGTTCTCGACTCCGCGGAAGTCTCGAGGCGATGGATAAGCTTGCCGAGTTGAACAGGTTGGTGACCCTCACCACCAACAGGGAGTTGGCAAAGAAAAGGGCCTCCTCGGATTGCGCTTAGAGGGCTCCATCTCCGGTTCCGTCTCCCGCACATTCAGTCGTGCGAACTCCTGCGCGGTCTCCCTGTGTTCAGTCTGTTCGGGGCAACTTTGTTGATCGGTCCCCGCTATCTTGTCCGCGCAAGTGTATCAAGGGCGCTGCTTCGCAAGCGAAGTCTGAAAGGTTCGCGAGCGCACTTGCTCGGGCGTACTCGAAGGATGTAAATTTTTCTCAGATTGCCAAGCAGAGCTATTTGTACGGCGAAGCCCAGGAACAGCTAGAGGGGGTGTCGGCTAGTGAGGCGATTTCGCGGACCTTCCGTCTCCTGGGGAAGGCCTCAGGTTTGCTGGCCCATGCCTTTGAGAACTTGGCCAGCCCTGAGGAGCTGGATATTCTAAGCGCGGAGGCCACGCGTCTCGGAGACGAGAACAAGAAGCTGAGGGCCTAGCTAGCTATTTCCGAGGAGAGGTCTAGGGCCTTTGAACCTACTGCGGAAGAGAATGCGGCATTGGTCGCGCAGCGATTGGCACTGGCTGAAGAGAGGGCCAAGATGCTGGCTGAGGCGAGGGCGGAGTCGGCGAATAATGAAAAGCTACTGGATGAGGTGAAGATGGAGGTTGTTAAGGCGAAGAAAGAGTGCGATCCGCGCAGTGTGAGGTGCTGCAGAGGGACTTAGACGCCTGTGTGAAGTTATCCCAGGAGGTCGTCAGAGCCACCTTTGAGACTGTGATGGGCCAGGTAAAGCACCTTGCGCCAGACGTGGATTGGAGTGCGGTGGCGGCGAATAAGTATTATGATGCTGAGGCCGGGGAGATTAAGGAGATTCCCTAAACAATGTGTGTATATATTTACGTCCTTATATAGGAACTTTTATTCGAATGAATTTTTTTGTATTTTGATGGGTTAAGAAATATATTGAACTTTTAGTCATATTCGGTGTTGGTTGCTTTGCTTCGTGGTTTCTTGGGCGAATCAATTGTGCGAATTTCTTCCGCGGTGTTTTTATGTTCTGGTTATGACCAGGCTTAGGGCGAATTTATTCCTCAGTTTTTATTTATACCTTGGTTAAGACCAGGCTCAGCGCGAATCCGTTCCGCGGTACTTTATTTATGCCTTGGTTAAGACCATGCTTAACGCGAATCTGTTCCGCGGTACTTTTATTTATGCCTTGGTTAAGACCAGGCTTAGCGCGAATCTGTTTCGTGGTACCTTTATTTATGCCTTGGTTATGACCCGTCTCGTCAAAGGTCCTCCAAGTCATCATTACATCCCTGCTTCGAGCAACTATCAGCTGCACCCTCGCCACGTGTTGTCGATCAAACAACACCAAAATCCCCCAGGATAGGAAGCCCGTCTCGTCAAAGATCCCCAAACGTCACGTCTTCGACAAGAACCACAAAGCCACATACTACCTCCGTGAGTCATATTACACGACAAAATATAACATAAGGACCGCGCATGCTTGCTCAGCGCACCCATGCATGACAGACACCAACAGGTAAGACTCATACAGCAGCATAATCTCGCGGAAGTCCTCTCGGTTAACGCAGATGTTTAAAGCCCGCCACGAACGCATATCCTCAATCCGCGGAACCAACAATAAAGAATCATGATCGAAACACTTCCAACTCGGACCATAGTATTCCATTCCGCGCTCCGAGCTGGGGGGCTCATGTTATGGACTGGGCCATAAAGGCCCATCCTACGCCACCTCCCAGATCCGGACCCGAAGTCTGTGGCCCAGCCCAATTCGCCGGGCCACTCGAGCCCTCGAACGGTTCTAAAATCCCATCCTACGCCACCTTTTCGGGCTCAACGGTCCCGAGATCCTCTCCTCCCACCGTAACACAGCCCCGAGATATTCTCCCGCCATCGCGACATGCGGAAGAACCTCAATCACCCCAACTATATAATAACCCACACCCCAGGTATGAAAGATGATCTGATTATCACTCACTAAACTCCCTTAAACCCTTGCTTACTTGAGCGTTGGAGTGTTGGAGTGTTTGCAGGTACCCACCGCAACGCGAGTCCAGAGACCTTCCTAGAGACCTCATCAGAGATCTTGAAGCTCCAGGATCCAAAGAGTGGACCGAGATGCATACTTCGGAACAGAAATGGTATGAGTTAGTGAGATGCAGTAAGAAGTGGAGGGGAGGGGAAGTATGTAGGTAAGTCAATATATCAATATTTCTGTAAAATTTTTATGCTAATTTTTTTTTGTACTTGTTGGTACAATTTCTGTTTATTCCTGCGGTAGTGTACTATTTGGTTCTTTTTACCCGCTGGTGTTATCAACTGTGTGCAGAGGAGGAGGCAATACTTCTTGTTTGTGCACTGGTAGTAAACTAGTAATGCTGTTTGGATATTTTTATTTTCATTGTGAGAGCCTAATTGATCAAGCTGAATCTCAGGATAAACGTGCTATAAGTGTGACACTTGTTAGCATCGACAACTTGAAAATCCACTTTACATATCTCAAGTATCGGGTTGAGTTTACTATCAAAGTTCATTTGCTTGCAATCTGTTATTTTCTTCTTTGAGTGTTTGGACTGTTTCCTTTGATCCAATTCTAGAGTTTGTTAGGGATGATTTCCCTTTAATCTAGTTTACTTTACCTCCTGTTTACCCCATTATGATAAGTTTTTCTTTTTCCATTACTGAAGGGCCAGAGAGTTAAATTCTATATACTGCTTAGGTGGATAGAGTGTAAAGTATAAGTTTGATTGTCCTCCATGTACTGATTTAGAGCAGTTTTGAAATGTAAGCAAAAAGTAAAATGGTAGCAAATGTAACTTTAGCTTATGGCAACACAAGGGCTGATGTATTTTTTTAAACGGGATGAAATGGAACTGATCAAGGATTTACTTTGATTTAAGCAAATTTGAACAAAAACCAAGGTAGTCAATCCCAGTTCTCGGCCTATCCCAGTCAAGCTGAAAAATGGGATCCCATAGGATAGTGGGATAGGATGGCCGGGATGGTAATATATACAAAATTATTTGAAATGTAATGAATGTATACTAAATACATATAATTTAAAAAAAATAAATCAAAATTAAACTCATTGTCTTATTCATTCATCATTACTAATCAATAGTCATAAAGTAATCCATAGATCCAAGTTCCATACTCAAAAAACACGCAATCAAGTCAACATTAGTTTAATAATCTAAAGATTCTAAACAAAATGATAACCCATAAACAAAATGTATTATAAGGGAAAACAAAACATAGAATTCAGCATCAACTTCATCAATCATCAAAACAAAAACAGAGCAAGAAGCAAGGAAGGAAGTGAATAACAGAACAAGCTCAATAGAATAGAGAAGCAAAAGCAATAGAGAAAGAAGAAAGAAGAATAAGAGGAGGAGAAAAAGGAGAAATAAACAGAAAACAGNTTTTTTTTTTTTTTTCCTTCTTTGATGCAAGTTACTTTTTAAGCGTTAACTTAGAGCCATGCGCGGTAACGTTATCACATGCCTCATAATTGCAGTTATCAATAAAGCAGTACAGGAGATAATCATACATGCAAGCAGGACAATTTGGGTCCATCAGTTAATAATCCACATAGGCATCATCATATATACACACACACACACACATATATTTATCATCAGTGTTTGTACAGGTTAGGACCTACCGATACTACAAAATATGCAAGTACATAGTATACAAGTCATACATACACATTATACGTCAACTAATACTACATCCAGATCAACTACAAAACAGCATCAGGGTCTGAAGACAGGGTCTGGGAAAGGCATGACTAGGCTGGGTGTCAAACTCACTCCTCGAGATTTGCGGCCTCCTCCTCCTCGCTCTCATCCAAGGGATCATCCTCCTCAGCCAGAGGTGTCTCAGGTGCGTCCGGAGGTTCCCGGGAATCGGTGGACGGGCTTGCCAAATCGTCGTGGGAACGAGGTGCAAACTGTTGGCGGTAGACTCTGACGACTCTCATCCTGGCCCCTCGGCAGCCCACCGGGGGCGGCGGCTGTGGTCTCCAGGAGTTCGGGTCGATCTCCACGTCCTTCTCGTAAGTGGAGGTCTCCTTTGCGGTAGCGCCGCTTGGTCTAGGGTCATCAGCTGGGGGTCCCGGCACAGCTGGTGCTAGTGGTACTACTTGGACGGGAATAGGGCTGTTCACCACGAGGAATGTCCAGAGCTTTGCCTCTTCCCCTGTCTCAGGGTCCATGTGCCTATACCTGCTCTGAAGGATCCGCCGCTTCCTCGGCGGTATACTCATCGTACTCCCCTAAAGTCATAAGCGAGTGGGGTGAGAACTGATGGTTCCTAGTGGATAACTATAGAGTCGTGGGGTCTGGTTACTCAGTTATGCTTCAGGCCACTCAGGAGATCTCTAAGTGTTCATGCATCTAGACTCCCTACTAGTTATTACTTGCCTAGGATCCTGAGCAGCTTTATCTAATTACTACGTGATTGGGATCTCTAGTCTTTACTTACCAAGGCATTACGTGCTTATTAAATTAACTCGCGGTGCAATCGTGACCGTCTCGTATGTGTCTCACGGACGGTTGATTCAATATATTTATCTCCATATATAGTCATACATTTATACAATTACTACATCTATATCATGCATGAGGGGCTGTGTCCTTTTCGTTGCTGGGTGCCCCCACTCCCTTGCTGACTGTGGGATTGTCATCCCCATACAGCCGTAACCACTTACAACCATTCGTTTGATAGAATGGCGGGAGTGTACCCTAGCGATAGCACTGGCAATTGAGGGCTCACTTGTCCGCATCTGGAGGACAAGATCTCTCTTTTTCTTTTCTGGGATCCACATCTGGAGGATCATCTTTGCCACATCTGGAGGCGCTGTTTACACCACATCTGGAGGCGTACTTATGCCACATCTGGAGGCATCTGACTCGTCTTTTAAATGTCATGACATAAAAGCTCAAGCGTTCCTTACTTTCTTTTCTCTTGTTCGGGTGGAAACCCGTGTTCAAAAGACTGCCTGCGTAACATAATCATAGCCCAATCCTTCTTGCTTGACCGGGGAGGGGCTTGTCTGGTATGACGTGCCAAGAGAGGGGTTCCTATTACTTAACTTTGTTCTTTCTTCAAGGTACACCGACCCTTGGTGGTCGGGCCTTCTTAAGATATTACCAGTTCCCTACATTCTGTTACCATCTTTGCACATTAAGTAGTTTAATTTTAGTGATCTATGGTTGCCCTAGGTCCTGTGGCAACACTGTCTCATGATGCATGCACTGTTTAATACTCATAGTCTTTTCCATTCTCATTATCCTTAGGTGACTTATAGTAATGCAAATGGAATTATTTAGCTTTATAAACTAATTATAACCTCTCCGCCACTTGGGTAAGGCTAACCAACACCCTCGGGTCTCAGGCCGCACAGCGTCCCGGCCTGTCTGCTCAGCGCTTATGGTCGCTCAGCGTAACGGCTTATCCGCTCCGCTGAAGGGCTCATCCGCTCAGTGCAAAGGCTTATTCGTTCAGCGCCGACCTGGCTCCCTGAGGTTCTGTGTCAGCCTTATCCACTTACGTGGCGTTCACGTCACAGGTCGCTCATCGCCCTAGCTTGGCGCTTAGTGCTCTGCCCTGGCTCACTACCACGTAAGGTCTCACTCGAGTCAAGGCTCAGTGCAGTTTCAGGCCGCTTAGCGCCCTGGAGCGCACAACACCTGTAACTTGAGGGCAAAACAGCAACTTTCACCACCTTTCTTTCCCACTTCTTCCAAGCTTTTTTGGGACTTAAACACACCTCATTTGATCCATCATTTAGCACCTAGGGACATCCTAACCATGCTTACACAAATCAAAATCCTAACCAAGCATTTCTAAGCATTTATTTGCATACACATGCAACATACAACACATAAGCTTCAAGAACACCAAGGAGGTGGATAGCCTAAGTTACCCACTTCCTAGGAGCTGAGCTGGTGAGGATGAGGGTGAGGAAGAGTAGTTCTTCAAGAGTCAAGCTTGATCCAAGCTTCGGTTAGTCTCCGGTCCGAGTAATCGCAATGCACACGGGCAGAGTTTCGGCTAGGAGATGAATTTTTCCAAGAATTTTCTGCATTGGGGTCGCTATTTATAGCCGAGGTTCAGCCCCTAAAATTACACTTTTACCCCTCTTCATAATTACCAAATTGCCATTTTCTTATTTTCTTAATTAATTAATTAATTATAAAGATAATTCAAGTGTCACATCATGAATAGTAATTGAGTTTTTTAATATTTTCCTTGGGCCATCTGAATACATCACGTGGGAATTGGAATTTTTGATTCCTCCCGGTCCCATTTCGTTCGTGTTTTATTGTTCGCTACTCCGGTGTGTCGCGCACGGTCGTCTGAAAAATATTCCGATCATACCGTCGCGATCCCCTAATTTCCCTCTATCCAAGACTATTATTAGTTGAAGGCATTTATGCATTTTTCTCTGGAGGAGTATTTTTCACAGATACCTTTGACGCGTCGAAAAATTCTAACGGCAAACAATTGTCATTTGGCCGTCTACGAAATTTCCCGCAGCGACACACCCTATATTCCAGGGACATATAACCTAAGAATTTCCCATCCTAGCTCCCTAATCATATTTTAATAATTATTAACTATTTATTTTTCACGAATATTTCTCTAAGGGAAAATGGGATGTTACATATACCACTATACTAAAGAAAAAAGAAAAAGAAAAAAAAGGAGGGTAATATATATATATATATATATATATATATATATATTTTAAATTACCATCCCAGTCGAGATTTGTTGGGATCCCATCGGCGATTCTGTGGGAAAACCGTTCCACAGTGGAAAGGCACTGGGATGGGATGGGATGCCACTATCTTGCCGAGATCCCATGGGATTGACTACTCTGACAAAAACGAGTTAATATATTGTGGTAGGAGGACTGTATGTTGAGTTAGGGGATGAAAGAGCTGCTCAGAGTCCTAGTTGGGGCTCATTAGCATTTCAACAAGCTTTTCACTGTTTACCCAACACGGAGAGGAGTACAATCTATTGAAGTTAATGTTGTGAAGCAGTGTTCCAAGATTGAATTTTTTATCCTTGTCACTCCCCGTATCATGAATGGTTAATCTCATTGCTTGAAGTAGTGCTACAGCTTATGCTCAAATCTAATTGCACAGTCACTCAACTGTGGTATGTATTAGGTTTTTTTTAGAGAATTATGTGGCATTGATCAAACTCTAAATTGTCTAACAATGCTTGGCTATGTCCAAGAGCCACACAACCCTAAAGTTTAAACTCGAGTTGAGGCAGAATAAGTGAAACAGTAATTTTTTTTATATCTTTATCTATTTTTTGTAAGATACATTTATGTTAGGCTTCGGAAATTGTTGTGAATGTCAAAAGTGAAGTAGTAATAATTTCTTACAAACTATCCTGATGTTACTCATTGTAATTTTTATGGTGTTGGGGTTTATCTTTTGATTTATTGCATTAGTATAGAGAGTGGTTCAAATGAAAGGTAGTCGAGTAGTTAAAGGAAGAACAAGAAAAATTATAGATTAAACCATTAAGGACTTAGATTTAAATGACTCGTCTTAGATATGATTTATGACGAGACAATGGTGGCATTCGATTTATGTAGCCAACCTCACCTAGTACAAAAGGACTTAGTTGTTGTTGTTGTTGTTGTTCAACTTCTCACTTTACAGGACAATGTGTGTTTTGATTAGCTTTTTGTTTTTGTTCAAAATTGCTTACAATCAAAATATTTCTCAAAGGACTTTTGAAAAGAAAGGAATTTTTTTCCCATAATATCATTCAAGACGTTCATTTTTCTTCTCTTTAGTAAATTCATTCTATTGGAGAAATTGTATAAAAGCTTTAGTAACCTGATGCATGATGATTGTTAATTGAAAGCTGCTTCTGTAGGGGTGAGCACTTCAACCTCTACTACTCCGGCGACTTCCAGTTCCAGTGCAAGTGCAACTCATACGTCATCTGCTCTTGTTGTGGCTTCCACTAGTGGGGGGTATGTATACATTTTTATATGGTGCTACTTAAAGTGTTTCCTTTTTTGTTTTGATAAATGTTCAAAATAATATTTTTTTTGTCGATATCTGTGTTCATTTTTCCTCTATGTCTTGATTTTATGTCTTTATTTTTGCATCTTGCAACATGTTGTATTGGTTGTGAGTTGATGCAAATTTCATTCCAAAACTTGTGTGTTATACCATGATATCAAAATAAATAACACGCTTATTTGCATTCCAAATGTTTATTTTGGCTTTATTCCCGTAAATAACTCATGCTTTATCTTGTGTAATTGGTACCCCCAAGTTGCAACTTGCACCTTTTAAATGATTTTTCATTGCTACTTATAGCTAATTACGTGCATTTCACTTCACGTTGCATCTAGCTTCCTTCTAGGGGTGTACAAAACCCGATCCGACCCGCTAACCCGGACCTGCCTGAAGCATTCAGTCCAAAGATGATTGGGTCTATTCGGGTATAGGGTCGGGTTTGGGTAAAGGCAAACTCGGCCAAACCCAGCCCATGTACGTTTTATGGTGCAATATTTTTTGGATAATCTATTGTAGTAAAACCATATGTTTATTTTGGTGTGTAGAAAGTAGAAACCTAACACATGAAGTATATATTGCTGCAATTTTCTTAGTTTATGCATCTTAATGAATGCATCCATTATTTTTTTGTTGTTTGTGTTGTACACTAAAATTATGGAAGTTTGACTGGGAATGCTAAGATTAGAAATTTTATGTCATTTTGTTGTGTTTGAAATTAAAGGGTGTTTAGTTAGGAACTAGGATGCTTATTCAAATAAGAAGCAAAATGAGAAATGAAATGGTTTGCAATTTTTTCAACTTCATTTTTTTAATGGATATCAATTTTTTATCTTTTGGTTTGAGATAGTATTGACCTGTTTTAGGCCCGGTCCAAAACTGGGGGTTTGACTTGGCCCAAAGATGATTGGGTCTATTCGGATTTAGGGTCGGGTTTGGGTCTTCAAAATTGGCCCGGTCCAAATATAGGGTCGGGTTCAGGTAAAAACAAACCCGGCCCATGTACACCCCTACTTCTTGCTGTGTTTTTGTTAAATCTATTGATTTCCTCCCCTTGTTGGCCAAGGTTGATTGTTGTGCTGATTTCCTCAATACATCTCCATTCCTATTATCTGAGTCATTCTATATACATGAGGAATCACTAAAACTTTCTGATATTTTATTTTCTGATTGTCCCATAGAACTACTTCAATTGTCAGCACTTCAGTTGCTGCTGCGCCAAAATTACCATCTGAAATTACAGGGAAGACTGTGGAGGAGGTACTTGATGTGTTCCCTATTCTTTTCACCTGCTCCCTGAATCATATTATATTTATTCTCTTAGAAAATTCAGGCTATTATTAATGTATATGTGCATTTGGCTTAGATTGTTGAGTTAATTGATAGGTTAGGACTTGAACTGCACTTTCTTAGAGTGGTATACTAGTAGAATTGACTGTTTCTACCCCCCGATGGTGAACATGACTTACTGGAATAAATAAAATACAGATGGGAATAGTGCAAAGAGGATAATGATATAAACATATTTCGAATGGGTTCAGTTTCACTCTTTTTCTCTTTAGAAATAAATTATATGGATGAATTCATTGCTCTATGTTGTTTAAAGCCTTCTTCTAATGGACATTGTTTCCAGTGTTCATAGAGAGGTTGGGTATTTCCGGTGTTCATAGAGAGGTTGGGTATTGCCATTTGCCAACACTTTGTGTATAGAATTCTGAATTAAACATACCTCTCTTTCCCTCTGTTCCTTCCTAATCTTTCAACCTTTCATAGATTATCAAAGAGTGGAATGCTGAGTTGCAAGAGCGAACTGGGAAATTTAGAAAACAAGCTAATGCGATAGCTGAATGGGATCGCAGGATTTTGCAGAATCGTGATGTTCTATTGAGGCTTGAGGTTTCTCTATCTCTACTTATAATCCATTTTTAGTTATATTCCACATGAAAACAGCATACATTTAGCAATTTTTGCTCTATAGCTTATTTAAAATGCTTAAATTTAGATTGAAGTGGCAAAAGTAGTTGAGATGCAGTCAAATTTGGAACGGCAATTGGAGTTGATAGAGACTCATCAACAGGAGGTAAGTTTGACACGAGCTTCTTTTCGTGGATTTTTTCAGCCTAATATTTGTTTTGATTGTTATGATAAGGTGTTCATACAAAGTCTTGCTTCTATTCGATTTATCGCTGTTCTTTGTTTGTCTTGTTTGTGTAACTAGGTCTGCTTTGTTCTGATGGTAACTTACGCTTACATTGGGGTTTGAAAGTAGCTTCTAATCTATTTCAACTTAATTTTGATTCTAAACTTTCCTTTCTTATCATCTGCATGAGATAGCTGTATGCTTGTCTTATGTTGAAGCTCATGTAGCTCACTAAACTAATTGAGGGTGTACAAACACAATCCTCAAAGTTGATGCTAATAATATAGATACATATTCCTTCCCATTGGTATGTTCCCAACATATACATACTAATAAAAATTGCGTTGTCACTCAAAAAACATTTAGGATAACCTTCATAATGATTTATATATTAAACAGTTCACTATTACACAATAATTTTTCAAATGGGTTTGGTTTTGTGAATGAATCTATTCATTGTCACCCGCATATTTTAGGTTGCCAAGATTTACAAAGAATGGAAGAAGATGCTTATTCTCACCCCTGTATATTTTAGGTTGATAAGGCTTTACAAAGCATGGAGGAAGAAACTGAACGTATCTACAAGGATGAACATGGATTGCTTCTTGATGATGAAGCTGCATCTACAAGAGATGCAATGTGAGTTTCAAATCCTCAAATTGTTTTGACTGGGTAGTATCTGGGTCCACCAAAGGCTAGCTGTTTTTAGTCCAAGCTCGTCTAATATTTCCTGTAAAGTTATTGCTTATTATTTTTGTTTATTTTCCTTTTTCTTTTAGGACGGTGGAATTTTCTATATTCTATTTTTTTAAGTTTTTAATCCAATCTACTGATAAATTGGATTTTTGTTAAGTGTGACTGTGAGTGTGAAGTGATTTTGATTTATAACGAACAAACAACAATTGAGCCTTTTTCCACTAGGTGGGGTTGGTTACATGAATCAAGCAAAGCCAGTGTCCTCAATGATGATGTTTTCATGCAGAACATTTACTTCTAAATTTTTTTTAATAGTTTATTCTATAGTTTTTCTAGGTATGTCCCTACTAGAGCTAACGAGTTACCCGTCATTTGATCTACTCTCCTTACTGGGACTTCTACCGATCTTCTTCTCACATGTCCAAACCACTTGAGATGAGATTCTACCATTTTTTTTTACTATAGGTGTTACCCGGACTTTTTCCCTAATGAAATCGTTCCTAATCTTATCTTGTCTAGTGTGTCTACTCATCCAGTGCCACACCCTCATTTTCGCAACATTGAGTTTATTCTCTTTTTGACTTTATACTGCCCAACACTCAGTCCCATATAACATTACTAGTCTTACAGTTGTGCAGTAAATTTTTCTCTTAAGCTTGAGTGACACTTTTCTATTATACAGAACTCTCAAGGAACTCCTTCGTTTATCCACCCAACTTAGATCTTATGATTTACATTACCCTCTATCTCTCCATCATTTTTGGATAATGGAGCCAAGGTACTTAAACCTATGATTTTGATCTATGTGACTGCTATACCAGGTTATCATGCTGATCTAGTATGCCAAATTTCATACCCCACATGGAAAAACCAACTAACTAATAATGCTAAAACATATAAATGTGTTTTTGTGAAATTTATTTCAAGATTTTCAAGGTTTAGTTACCTTTTATAAGATTAAAATTAAATTAAAAGATTCAATGTATGGGTTTTGCATGTTTATACAAACGAAAGCTATATATCTCCTTTTTCACTTTGACTTTGTTAATAATCCATTTTTATTTCTTTGATTTCTTTTTCAATACTTTGATTTGCAGGTATGAGCAGTCTGAATTGATAGAAAGGGAACTAGAGCAAATGACAGAACATATCAAATCAATTATCCAGTCCCTTAATTTGAGCCAGGTAATGGTTATCACTTGCCAGTTGATCTTTTATTCCAATAAAAGAACTTAGAATTCTTACTATAGTGGTCCTTCAGGGTGGAGAGCTTGATGCACTTGATGGAATGACCCCATTAGATGCAGTAGTCCGGATTCTAAATAACCAACTGACTTCTCTGGTGTGGATTGATGAAAAGGTTTGTACTTTGCACCTAGCTTTCTGTATTGTATATTGGAATTTTTTACTATTTTTACTTGTTAGGTGATTTAAACCGTTTTGAACAAATGAGGTTTAAAACATAAAAATGAAATGAATGAAGATAAGATTATGGGTTCGTAGACTTGCTTTGAAACTAGAGGGATGGAAGAAGGAAAGTAAGGGAAAATAGAATGGAAGGACAAGGAAGAAAATGAGGAGTATGAGGGTTGGATGGTGAAGGGTGAACAACCGTGCATCCCAATCCAAGCCCTAGTGTGGGTGGTTCAGCTATGAAGCTGAGAGCAAGCAATTTCAGGTCGATTTCAAATACGCCCTCGGGTCTGGGCTTCTTCGTTCTTGTGTGTTTTTTGCTGGTTTTTGATGTGTGTGTATGTTTGTGTGTTCTCTAAGTGTTTCTCTTTGTCTCATCTCCGAAAATCCCTCTTTTTTTTATTTGGTTTTCCCTCCTCTCTTTTTATGCCTTGGATCCCTTTCTTGTTTCTTGAACTCCTTTGATATGTCACTTTCAAAGACTGACCAGCAAGGCTCTTTTCTGCCCACCCCTCACTTGTCACTATCACTCTATCCCAATACAAATTCCTTTCACTAGAAACCGAGTATAAACAAAACGTCCTTTTGTCCCTCTATCCTAAACTATGATAGAAAGATCCCTAAAGTGTGCAAGGTTGGTGGAAAGTGCTGGTTTGTTAGCAGGTTTCCAGGGGCTTGTCAGATAAGCCCTAATACTGTCTGGAGGCTATTTTGCTGTTGTCACTTGTAGGCTTGCTGGGAAGGGCGCGTTTTTGGCTTGCTCTCTAAGCTCCCTAGCTGGCCAAAAAGGCCTTGGAGAGGATCCCATGATATTTTTGGGATGTGGGTCAGGGCTCAAAGCCCTCCAATCCATTACAGCTCATAGTTCCCCTTCTTGTCTTATCATAGATATGCTGAGGGCGTATCTGTTTGGCATTACCTTGTGCCAAACCCTTGACATCTATGCTAGAGCAAGTTCTCATGTTTAATATTCTTAATACTATCCTAAATACATATGTTACAAAAGGGTATATCATAAACCCCCTTGCACATGGAGGATGTTGCCAAATATTCTTTATGTGCAAAATATCCGCGGCCTCTTTTGCTGAAGAGCGTCTTTGACTTCTCTGCTTTGCTTGCCTGCCTCATTGCCTCTTGTTGGTACCTGTTTATGTTATATCTTCATACAAATGCAAACAATATTTGGTTTTTTGTTAGTTAACAATATAAACGTAAAGAGGGAAAGGATTCCTCGACATAGCCCCCAGGGCGTCTCTGCTTCAACGTATTTTGCTTATTTCCAGAATTCCTGCACTTTTTACTGCACGCAACTCGTTACTAGAGGACAAATCATATAACATGCCAAGGTGGAATACAGTCCGATAAAGCACAGCCAAAGGCTCTTTTCTGTTATTAGGTTGAAAATCAATTACTTACACCCCCATGATCCCTTCTTAAAATGCCAAGAACGTTGCTTGGAATTGATATAAATAACTACTTCATCTTTCCTTATTTATTATACCTGTTCTTTCTAATGTTCACCTTTGAAGTGAGTTAAAAGAAAGGTTTAGCATGCACTTTTCATTTGGGAGGTGTTGCAATCTGATTATCCCTCTAGACATATACATGAAAATCATAGAGGAGGAAGAGAACTGAAGGGTAATAATTATAAAACTAAAAAAATTATTGCAATGAAAAGGAACCGCACGCCAAGTATTAAGATCACATATGATTCAAAGTCAATTAGGATATGTTTCCAAGTTAGCAAGCTTAAAAACTGTTGTTAATTTCCATGATAAGATGCATTCTAAGTTTGAAATCGCATTTTGGTGAGGCGTTTGCGCTGAAAACGCTGTAACCATGCAAGTGGGCAAAGAGCAATTAAGATGAGGCAAAAAGTATGAGTTGGAGGGTTACCTTTGTAGGGGACACTTCTATGATATTTGTAATGGTTATGTTTAGATCCAAATCTCTGAATAGATGCAGCATTGGACCCCTTTTTATTGGCCAAGAGCGGCAAATTTGAGGAAGTGAATAATCTGAATTTTTGGTTAACCTTCCATGCTTATGCCCTCTTGAGGCAACTAGTTTGTCTATGTCACATGCCTAGGCCGCAAGAGACCTTAACAGTCCCAATCATGAAGGCTCCAAGAATTGGAAGTGCAGTGGCAGCGACCTAAAGGAATGCATCGACAATCACAGGTGGAATGGCTCCCCTGATGCAATTTGATGAAATTAGCTCAGCAATCAACCATCACGTTTTTTCTTCCCAAGCTACTTCAATTGGCAAGGTTGGCCAACCACAGGTGTAGTGGCTCTTCTGATGAACTTTGATGAATAGTGACCCATATTTTAATATTTTTCTCAAAAAACTTGATTACCCCATTCAGATTTGGGTCCCACCGGTCCCGTTTCGCTCGTGTTTGGTCGCTCGTAGTGCCGGTGCGTCGCGCACGGTCTTTCAAAAAATATTCCGTTTATACCGTCACGATCCTCTAATTTCCCTCTACCGAGGAGTAAGGTTCATTCAAGGGGTTTGTGAATTTTCCTCTGGGGGAATATTCTTCACAGATACCTTTGACCCGTTATCTCTCACCGGTGTCTGAACGGGACCGTTCCGCTGACGTTTCAGCGGTCGCCAAAGCTTCCTAGTAACAGTTTGGGGTTAACTCGAGGGATTTTGTGATCTTTCCCCCATGAGGGATGGTTTCCCAAGACTTGAGGCCCTGTGCACAGTTCTACTGGCTAAACGGGGCCAAACGGGATTGTTCTAGTGTCTGTAGAATCATCCAAAAGTGAGCAGAACTCTGTTTTTCTGGCGGTTTGATTTTTCCGTCAAATTCTAAGGGCCATGAGAAACTGGTTGAGTGTCATCAGATTTTCGTGAAGCTAAACAGATTTCTTCCTACAGACACATAATTATGGGAGTTGTTTATTACACGAAATCCTAGTAAGGGGGAAAAATCGGGTATTACAGTTCTGGCCTCTTTGATTGCTGAGGGACACCGTGTAGCTTTAGCCCCCTTGCTTTTAGGTTCTTTGTATGGTCGTCTAGACCAAGTTCAAGAGCAAATGAAGATTTCGTGGGGACGATTTCTGATCAACTGCTATGTGGATGTAACGTTTCTGATGCACTTTTTGTTTGAGCACTTCACTGTGTATGCTCCGTCCCTTGTGGAACCCATAGATGATAGTTCGGAGGCTCGTGACCGTGCTCATTCTTTCGGTTACCCTCGCTCGTCGTGTTGGTCAGCCCGTTACCCTGCCAGGTATTTGAATGAGGTCTTTGACGGTGTGGGGGCGTTTCTTTCTGTCCTTACTCTTCTCTTACTTCTTCTCAAGTTTCAGATTTTCCTTGCTGAATTTATGGAGATTTCGCCACCAGGCCTAGGGATGATCGGTTGACCTTGACAGAGGGTGTGTACGATTTTTGGGAGAGGTGTACTTCCCCTGGTGTGCTGCCTGGCTTTCTGATTACGGACCCATTCTCCTCCCATGGTGGTCTATTCTTTCCTTTTGTATATCGTCCTGATCGTATGAGCGGTCAGTTTGTTTGGGACCAATTACCTTCGGGCGTTGAATTCCCCATGTGCCCTTTGGAAGAGACCATGATACATTTCCTATTCTCACTGCCACTTCCTCAATTCGACCGTGGTGCCTAGTGACCGGGTTTGCAGCGTGACTGAGAGCTATGTAGTCTATCATGAGGCATTGCGAAAGGGTATTCCTGACTATGAGCGGAGGCAGAGCTCGGAGCCTTCCTCTAGTGTCAACATCATGCGCAAAGACCCATACTTTGTGACGGGCGAGAACAAAGGTATTGTGCATTTGTTTTATTTAGACCCTGCTCAGCTTGTTTTCCTTTTATTTATTGTTTGCTTTTCTGGTGACATGTCTGATTAGTTGCAGAATGTGTTGCTTCTTCTCCCCCCAAAAGAGACAAACAACCACAAACTCTCGTGCCCGACCTCCCGCTAAACGTCTTGCGGTTGCTTCTGATTCTGCAACTCCCGTTCTGCAAAGCATTCCTTCACGAGGGGTTCGCTCCTCAGCTCGTCTTCGTAGCTTGGCCTGTGTTACTGCTGCTATCATTAGCAATGCTTCGGACCCTATACCAATTGATACTTCTGAAGAGGCTAGCTTGTCCTCTGAAAACTCAAGTTCTCTGTCCAAGTCACCTAGTCCTGTTCCATCTAGCACGACTATTGGGGAAGAAGATGACCAGAGGGAAAATGCCTCTAAGGCTGACTCTCTTGGTGACATGTTTAGAGATTCTGCCATGCCTACCGCAGGAGAGCTCTTTCTCCTGCTCCCTGCCATGATGCCTCGCCTGCCACCTCGTATGGCATGGATGACGCTCAAGTTGACGCTATGGAGGTTGTACCAGATACTATGGAGAAAGCTGATGAATGCTTTTCTGGCTTGCCGTACCGTCCTACTTCTCCTTTGTTGGTGATGTCTTGTTTCCCAACTGGCTATGCTTCCACTTATAGCATTATGTATTGGCTTTATTAATGCTCCTCTGTCTATGTTTGCAGATGAACCTGGCTCCTGAATGTCCGGATGTGCTGAAAGTATCTTCTGATGTGAATGTGAATGTTCTTGCACCTTCTTCCCTTGATGTCCCCGAAGTGTTGTCTTCGCCGGTGCGTCCTGATATTGCGTCTCCCCGAAGTCTTAAAGAAGTCCCTCGGACAGGTACGTGTTGTGAGTTTACTTAGCATAGGGGGAGTGCTGATTTGGCTTTGATATTGTTGTCTGCTGCTTCTTTCTGATGGTTGTGCTTTGTAGGTGGCTCTCATGAAGGCTTTACTGGCTCTTTGGTGGCGAAGGATGTTGGATTTTTCACTGGTGAGGATGCTGTTACTACTGCGGACGTGGGTAACAAGGTTGTTGATTCATTGATTAGAAGTGTTAAACTCTCGGAGGTTGAGGGTAATACCCCTTCTTCTCCAGCCAGACCTACTGCTGTTATTCTTAACTCTCCTACTGCCTTTCCATTTGCTACTCAGGATTCGGTTTCTGAGTGTCCTTGTCCTGCTTCTACTGCGGACATGGCTGCTGGTGCTGAACTGCATTCTTCTACAATTGCTTCGTCTGTACCCATGACAACCCCATGCCCCTCTGCTGTCGCCCATCTTGGTATTGTATTTCTCTGTCCACAGCTTCTTGACGGTTTTCCTTCCTTTATGTGTATTTATGCGTACATTCCTCATGGTTTTATGTTTTATTCCAGCACTTATGTCCAGAGAATTTGCCTCTTTTGGTTCCGATGATGCTGCTATCTTATCTGGTGTTGCCGAGAAGTTTGCTGATTTTTGTTTGCCGCCTCATGTGCACAACGCCCACAAGAAACTTGCTTATCAGTCATTTTTGCATGCTTATCAATTTTTGTTGAATTGTACCGTGCGTGATATATTAGAACTGCACCGGGGTACTCTCGAAGCTATGGTTGGCTCTCTGCGATTATATGGTTTTACTGGTACATGGCTTGACAAACTATCTGCTCTTTGTGCTTGCCCTGCCCCTGCCGTGGATGCTGCTCATGTTGCTGTGCTCGATGCAAAGCATGACGATTATCAGTTTGAACTCGTCCAAGTGGATGCCGAACTATGCTCCTTAGGGGATCGTATTCAGGTCCTTCAGACCAGACGCTCAGGGCTCATCTCTTCTATTTCTTCTGTGGAGGCCCAGAGGAAAGCCCTCCACTTGATGTCGTCCCCCTTCTCGCTGGACGCTTTAGAATTACTTTCTTGACTTGTGATATTGTAACTTGTCATTGAATCTTGTGCGGGCTATTCCTTAGAGGGATAGTCTTATCATGTATTGAGTATCCCTTGACACTTTCATGGAGTTTGTAATGCTGCCTTGTTGACCTCTAGTATTGGTAGGTTATGCTGGAAATATACTGAGTAGTTTTCTGAGAAATGTAGCTTGAAAATGTTTATTGTAAAATATGCCTTGAACTAGGCTTACTGTGATAGGTTCTGAATCATAGCTTGTTTGCTGATGCCCAGCTGTGCAGCAGTGTTTGCCACATGCTTCTGTGCTTTTTGCACTTTCTGTTGTTTGTGAAATATGTTGTTCTTGTCTTGTTATGCTCTAGTCTTGGTAGGTTATGCTGGAAATAAACCCTGAGTGGCTTTGTTGAGAATTGCACTGTAGGGCATAGCTGTGATGAAATACGCCTTGCAGGTCTGCTGAAGAAAAAGAAAAAATTCTGGTGTGCGATTTGTTTATTGGTGCTCTTATGTAACAATGTTTGGTCATTCATTTGTGTCTTCTACACCTTGTTGCTGTTTGTGAAGCTTGTTGCCTTTGATTTGTTGCATTCTAGTCTTGGTAGATTGTGCTGAAAATACGCCCTGTAGGCTTTGCTGAACATGCTGATATGTAACTTTGCCGAAAAAAAAAATACGCCCTATAGATGTGTTGCTTTGTAGGACTTGTTGCTTCTTGTTTCTTTTCTGTTTCTTCTTTGGCTTTGTATTGACTATGGATGATATGTGATATGCTTGTATGATTCTCCCCCATTTGAGAGGTTGTGAAATGTAAGCTTGACATTTTAAATTGGCTCTTCCTTGTCTAGAAGATTGAGATATTCATGCTTGCTCTCCCCAGTGGAGTCACCAATGATTTAAACCGTTTTGAACAAACGAGGTTTAAAACATAAAAATGAAATGAATGAAGATGAGATTATGGGTTTATAGACTTGCTTTGAAACTAAAGGGATGGAAGAAGGAAAGTAAAGGAAAATAGAATGGAAGGACAAGGAAGAAAATGAGGAGTATGAGAGTTGGATGGTGATGGGTGAACAGTCTTGCCTCCCAATCCAAGCCCTAGTGTGGGTGGTTCAGCTATGGAGCTGAGAGCAAGCAATTTTAGATCGATTTCAAATACACCCTCGGGTTCGGGCTTCTTCGTTCTGGTGTGTTTTTTGTTGGTTTCTGCTGTGTGTGTATGTGTGTGTGTTCTCTAAGTGTTTCTCTCTGTCTCCTCTCCGAAAATCCCTCTTTTTTTATTTGGTTTTCCTTTCTCTCTTTTATGCCTTGGATCCCTTTCTTGTTTCTTGAACTCCTTTTGATATGCCACTTTCAAAGACGGCTCAGCAGGGCTCTTTTTTGCCCACCTCTCACTTGTCACTATCACTCTATCCCAATACAAATTCTTTTCACTAGAAACTTAGTATAAACAAAACCTCCTTTTGTCTCTTTATCCTAGACTATGATAGAAAGATCCCTAAAGTGTGCAAGGTTGGTGGGAAGTGCTGGTTTGTTAGCAGGTTGCCAGGGGCCTGTCAGATAAGCCCTGATACTGTTTGGAGGCTATTTTACTGTTGTCACTTGTAGGCCTGCTGGGAAAGGCGCGCTTTTGGCTTGCTCTCTAAGCTCCTTAGCTGGCCAAAAAGGGCTTGGAGAGGATCCTATGGTATTTTTGATATGTGGGGCAGGGCCCAAAGCCCTTCAATCCATTACACCTCATAGTTCCCCTTCTTGTCTTATCATAGATATGCTGAGGGCGTATCTGTTTGGCATCACCCTGTGCCAAACCCTTGACATCTATGCTAGAGACAAGTTCTCATGTGTTTAATATTCCTAATACTATCTTAAATACATGTTACAAAAGGGTCTGTATCATTAGGTATGCTTAGTATAGCGCAAGCTACACTTGGAATGGGTTAAGGGTTTAAAATCTCTTTCGGATAGGATTTCAAATTTCTACAGAATTATAAAGGTATAAGTTCGCGATGACTTCGGTGATACTCTTTCCTGAAAGGATTGAAGTTTCACGTGCTTATAGGGATTGTTATCCTAAATTTGGAAATTAACTACAATTTTTCACCAAATAAATATAAAGAGATGGTAATATTGGTTAATATTGGTTCACTTACTCTATTATTCTCTAGATTCATGTGACTGCAATCCTTTGTTTTGGGAATTTCTTATTGCTACAAGGGGGTATCCCTTGAAAACGTGGGATTTTTGATTTATGAATAAGCTCCTAATTGTTACTTGAATATGCATGCTTTCAATCTGTTTTGCCATTTCACTGCAAGTGCTGAATCTGATGAAATCCTCTTCAGGCTGAAGAATTTTCTTCCCGCATTCAGAAGCTTGCTAACCAAGGTTCTACTTCTGATCGGGTTTACTAATGTATACAATTTCATTTTTCTTAGGACGAGTTTTTAAGGGGTTTTTTTTGGATAAAAAGACTTTTTATTTTAAATATTATAAGTAAACACCCGAATAATAAAGTAGTTCTACAATTGGTTATTATACGAAATAATGAAGAAAAAAATGTTTTTAAAAATTTATATTTGTTTTTACGTAATAGTTAATTTTAAAAAATTTAAAAAAAACGTCACAGTCAACTATTTGAGAGATGTTTTGATTGAAAAATAAAATAATTTTACAATTACCTATTTAAAAAAAATTTGACTACAAAGAAAATTAATCTAGATACTAATTCCTACCGAAAATATTCTTTTACAATTAATTACTTAAGAAAAATTTTATTTATAATGTAAATTAATTGCGATACTAATCCCTAAAACAAATTAATATGATTAATATTCACAATATTTAAAGATAATTTTCACTCTTATAAACTTAACTAATGCATACAATTTTATTTTTATTGTGAAAAATTATTTTTACATAAATTTTTTTTTAATTTTCAATATTATAAGTACACACTCCAATAAGTAAGAAGTTTTACAATTGATGATTACATGAAATAATGAAGAAAAAATAGTAAAAAGTGTTTTTGAAAATTTATATCATCTATTGTTTAGTAATAGTTAATTTTTAATAATTAAAAAAAATTATGTCATAGTTAATTGAGAGACGTTATGATTAAAAAGTAAATTAATCAAATCATATTTTAACTGGAGGAGTTTAAAATATAAAAATAAAATTCCCTATAAATGATAGGGTGATAAATTATAATTTTGAAACTAAATAATTATGTTTTTTTAGTTTCACTTTATTTGAATTTTGATATCTTATATATTTTTTTTGTAATGAATAATTCTTTTATATTGATAGTGATCTTTTCATTTTTATGGGTATTTATAGGGTTTTTAAGTGTACTAGCCGTTTATAGCCGTTACCCATTATTTTAATCAATTTTATCCATTGAAAAACTAGCCGTTTTTGGCTTCAGGACTCGAGTCATTCGAATGACTCTTGAGGGTTCATTCAAATGCTAACTGTTATCTAGCTGTTGTGTTTCTCTGATGACAGAGTCATTCGAATGACCATTCTTGAGTCATTCGAATGACCATTCTTGAGTCATTCGAATGACTCAACAAAATGACTTGCTTTACAAATTAGTAGATCTTTCTCTTAGCTTTAAGTAGCAATTTGAGCCACCTCAATTAGAGTTCTGTAGCTCAAGATATCATTTTACTAACTGCTGTGCAACACACTTTGCTGAGCACGCCACTCATCCATTTTCTTATCTTTCTTGATTCCTAAGTTTGTCTAATTCATTTTATGTGCTGGAATCAATTGAGATCATTTAAGAGCATCATCCTAAGAGTTTAGATAGAGATATATATCAATTTTCCTTTGACAAGAATACCTTAAGTCCTAAGAAACTATTTCGCTTTTGATCATTTGCTTAGACTTGGTATTCTTCATGAATCCTACTTTCGGCATTACCATGTTCTTCATGGAATTGACATTTCATGCTTCGCCTTTTGACTTTGGGCATCATATGATTATTCCTTCTTGTTCCATCTGGTTCTTGATGCCTTGGACTTTCCTATACACAAGATAATTCACTAGAAAGCATAGTTAGTCCAATGTGTTCCAATATCTTCATATGCATATATAGATTAATCAATGCATCATACATATACAGTTAGACAAAGATCAAATTATATTAATCAAATAGTATTCTTTGCCTATCATGCATGCATTGTAACACTATAGTACTTGATATTCATGCATATACACATATAGACACAAATATATCCAATATTTAATCCATTAAGCACATATAGAGAGTTATTGAATATGTTCTCAAAAGGATGTTTCTCATATAGCATTGTATGATGTGTAAGCTATATGATTACCATTAAGTTCAATCATACAAGATCAAATGTATTCTATTTAGCATATAACATCCTTTTGCATTCTAATTGTCATTATCTATTTGATATGTTCTATTTGTCATCATCAAGATCTAGAACAATTAGGGAACCTAGTTCTACAAATATAAGCATATACAATAAGCATAGACAATTAGAACATATTGTATTTGTCATCATCAAAACATATTGTATTAAACAATTGGAACAATAAGAGAAACCTAGTTCCACAATCTCCCCCTTTTTGATGATGACAAATCACTAAAAGATAAATATGTCATTTAAGATTAACAACCATAAGCATAGGCATATTTTTGTGTCTCTTGACAAATAGGCATAACATATTTTCTTTTCTTTTGTTATTTCTCCCCCTATTTGTCATAAACAAAAAGGGGAGGAGAAATTTTCTCCCCTTATTTGTTTGTCTCTCCTCAACATTATTTCTCCCCCCATATTGATATTATCAATCTTATCGTGTCCTAACTTTTCACACGCAAAAAGATGCAAGAGAAATAATAGATAAGATATAAAACACATCTCTCACTATTTATATCCTCTCCCTATTTACTCATTAAAAAGATTTTCCCTTGATTTTTAGCACTTATCTCCATATGCATATAAGAAAAAAAAAACACATCTCCCCCTTTGTTTTTCAATGAGATCATCTCTTGATTTTATATCCTTTGAGAATGAAATGGTTTAAGCAAGATGTAAATCATGTGATAGACAATAACCACTTGAAAACATTCATAATTGAGACATGAAAGGGGTTTGGATCATTGAGCTTTAAAAGTGTGTACTTTGCAATGCATTTTGAATTTCACACTAAAAAAGCAAGAGGATATGAAAGTGAAGAGTATGTACCTTATTCTCTTTAAGAGTGCAATAGCAGATTTTCTAGCAACACAAAATACTTGCCAGCCATGAGTGCCACTTGAAAGTCATGTTTACCGCTTGTGTGCTTTGGTTTGATGTTTTGAAAAATGATCCTCTTAGCTTTCCAATTGGTTGTACTTGTTACTTGTTATAAAATATTGAGCAAGAAGTGGTAGGTTCCATTTTAATTTAAGTCTTTGTCTCCCCCTCAATTTATGCATGTTCTCAAAATACATCCACAAACATGTAGTATGCATATTCAACAAAGCAATGTCACGGTATATGGTTATCTCATAGAAGCATATGATGAAATTAACCAATTAGAAGCTTAGGTATATGAGATACTACGACATCTTGAGCTCCCCCTTTCAAAAATAATTTTTCAAGAAAGTATCCCCTGAGATATGTATAAGAAATATATTTTTCTTGAGAGAAAGCATGTGGGGAATTCCAATCAAAACCACTTGTTATTCTTAAGACAACACGTGTCAAGAAATTTTAATACTACTTGTTGATAGAAATCAGAGCAAGCACAGTGGTGAGAACTTATGGTGGCAGGGGAGCATAAATAAATTTAGCTGTAAACACACACTTGTTATTTATCACTTGTTGTTTACATGAGGCACATTTCAAAGTATCCCATGAATATAACCATAATGGTGCAAGCATATTGGAGCAAACATAGTTATGTGTACCAAAGCATGATATGGATGTAAAACCAAGCATTTCAACTTTTTGATCATAAGGGCACATGTTATAAGGATAAAGAAATATTATCTAGTAAGATCCGCCCTATATTTCATGACATAATTAAGGATGTAATTCAAATAAGATGATTTTCATGAAGATGATGATTTGAGAAAACATATGTCATGATAAGCATATTTTTGGAACAATTCTAAACATTCAAGTATCATTTTATCCAAACTATAGATAACCATGTAAGATTAGGGATAGAGATACTTATAGAGTTCGATTGAGAGTGATGTTTCTCTTGAATGATCTTTAGACTTGAGTTTTAGCTTTCCTCTTTGAATGCTTCATTCCATTGTATGCGAAGAGGTCTCTTTTAGGTTTTTATTCATTCTAGCTCCTTTCAACTCCTCCATGATTCACTTGGGCTTGTATCTCACTTGTGAAGATCTTGATGCATGCTTTTAAAAGTAGAGAGAAACTATCAAAGTTCTCCAAATCATTAATTAGCATCAA
Organism: Nissolia schottii; assembly: GCA_003254905.1. Classification (NCBI taxonomy): domain Eukaryota; kingdom Viridiplantae; phylum Streptophyta; class Magnoliopsida; order Fabales; family Fabaceae; genus Nissolia; species Nissolia schottii. The sequence continues at coordinate 25,981 of QANU01091782.1, read as the reverse complement.
AAGCCATTTTAACAAGCACAATATAGGTTGATATATCAAACACTTGCAAATATAATCATTTGATGCATTATCAACCATCATGCTAAGAGAATCATAATCCCTTGAATCCAAAAATGATTTAGACATATTTCTCATAGAGATTCAAGAGTAAAAGCAGGATGTGTGATCATTATCAAGACATATATATAAACTTAGTTCCATCAATGATCACACAAGGCATACATTAATAATTATCAAAAGGAATCACACATGCCAATCAAGATTATAAGCTCTAAATCATTATCCCTTAGTATGCATGTTTTTTAAAAAAAGGAATTTTCCTTTTGTTATATGAAAAAGTTGCACCTAGTTTCTTTTGAATTTATGTTTTTCCCAAAAGATGATATGCAATATATAATCAGAGATTAGCATAGTAGAAATAAAGCAATTTAACAAATTTCTTTTCATTTTACCCTTTCCCTCTAGACATTATTAAAACATGATAAATATCCATTTTTGATCAAGGTAAGAGAATATGCATAACCTAAAAAATTAAATGATGCCATCACAGATATTCGAACTTTTAAAAGCTGTCAAACAAAGAGAATCACATGCATCATAAACTATTATAACTCAAATTTAAGTTCAAAGCATATTGTCCAAGGAATAATCAATGTTTAGGGACACAAGGGATAATGATTAATAAACACAGTATTAAAGGATAGGAAGGTTAGAAATGATATCACCAAAAGTGTGCTTCTTGCAATTGCATTGATGATTTAAGGCATTAAGCTTCCAATCTCCTTTTAATAGTTCAATTCTGTGGTCATTCAAATGTCTAGGCAAGGTCATTCGAATGAGCCTCTAATTTCACCAACCCGAGAGCAAGATTTTTAGGTCATTCGAATGATCAGGGGGTTACATTCGAATAACTATGAAAGAACAGCAATCCGAGAGTTCAAATTTTTGGCATTCAAATGATCACGGGGGTTACATTCGAATAACTATGGAAGAAGAGCAACCCGAGAGCTCAAATTTTTGGCATTCGAATGGAAGACTGTGATTAATTCAATTGATTTTCAAGAATTTCAGACCTGAGAGTAAGGTTTTTGGAATTCGAATGGAACACCATTTTTCATTCAATTGATTTTTCAAAAATTTCAGACCTAATACACAGGATTGTTTCATTCGAATGATTAAGTCCATTCATTCGAATGACATAACCTATTGTTAGTTGTCATTCGAATGAATTCTTCGGGTCATTCGAATGGCTTCACATTTTGAGCTCTCTGTTTCCAAATTTTCTTTATTCATTCGAATGACATCCCATTGTCATTCGAATGCCTCTGCATTCTGGCACAATTTTGGTTTCCACTTGATTGCCATGAGATATGTAACACCCTAGATTAGCAGCTTATGCTTAAGTCATAATCTGCGTCTGCTAGGTTGTTATCTGCTGCGTGGGAATACTGATAATCCCTACTTTACTTAGGAAAATAATTAAGTTAACTGAAAGTAAGGACCCATTTTTTTTCTTTTAAACATAAGTTGTTGTTATGCATCAAACTAGAGCCATGCGTGTGAACTATCATAAGTCCCAGATAGTTGTATAACAAATAAGTGCGAGTGCCGTCTGTCGTACAAGTACATACATGAACAGTAAAGTAAACAGTAACAAGTGGGTCCAACAATTAAAGTCATACATGTCAGAAAGTCATATATACATATCATAGATACTGTATTAGTACATCAAAAGGGCTATACATATCCTAAGCTCGTACATGCTATCAGAGCTACAAAATGACATACATCATAATACACATAAAGCTAGGACTACTGGCAAAAGGTGTCGTCTGATGACAGGGTCTGGAAATAGGGCTGGTCAGCTCTCCGGCTCATCCTCGCTGGGGTCCTCCTCCGGATCTTCTTCTGGATCCTCCTCCTCGTCCTCCTGCTCCGGCTCCTCTGGCTCGTCCCCCGGCTCCGGCTCATCATCCTCGTCCTCATCCTCCATGATCTCCAGAGGATACTCCTCCTCGGGTGATGAAGGCATTGGCACATCTGGCAGGTCTCGGGGCCGGATGATGGACCTGCCTTGTGGCTGGGAGTGCGAGGTGCGAACTGACGGCGGTAGTCTCGGGCCGTCCTCATCCGTGCAGTCTGTCGGTAAGCCTTGGGCGGTCGTAACCTCACAGAAACTGGATCAACCTCCACGTCCTTCTCGTAAGGCGCGGGCTCGCCGTCAGCGGAAGTCTCTGGCCCCGGGGAAATCGGTGGTGCAACACGGCGGGGTGGGGGACGGTTCACCACAAGCATTGACCACAGCTCTGCCTCCTCCCCTGTCTCAGGGTCTACAGTCCTAAATCTGTTGTGGAGGATCCGCCGCTTCTTCGGCGGGGTCGTCATCTAACTCACCTGAAGCCATAAGTGAGTGGGGGTGAGAACAGTGGTTCTCAGTGGTTAACTATGAATAGTGGGGATCTGGTTACTCAATTATGCTTCCGGCCGTTCAGAAGATCTCTAAGTGTTCATGCATCTAGACATCCTACTAGTTATTTCTTTCCTAAGTTCCTGGGCGGCTTTATCTAGTTACTAGGTGACAGGGATCTAATCTTTCTTACTAAGTTCTCGTGCTTTCTATCCTGGACCGTTCTGACACTACTACACATATATGTATGCCCGATGACCTTGCCCCATGCGTTCCCTTTGAGCATGGTGACATGGTCGAGACATAGCCACATCTTAATCACATAGGTATGTATGCAAGGTGATCGTGTCCCATGCGTTCCCTTCGAGCCTGGTGACGTACACAATGTCTGCGTTCCCTTCGAGCCTACTCTTGTGCACTATGCATGAACTTAACATTTTAATTAACCGGTATCATATGCATTCATTGGCCGCCTTCCTTTGGGCTAAGCCATGTAGGCACGATGGCCTTATTCATTCGTAATCATCATCATCATCATATGTACTTTTATCTTTCTGTACTATTCTGGTTCTTACGTTCATTATTATCTCTGTTCATTAACCTTGGTCATAGCATAGCCTCTAGTGATCTATCCTCATGATTCTTGCACGACTCGATACTCTTGTTCTTGTTCTCTGTACCCTTGGGTGGCTTACAGTAATGCAAATGACATTATAAACTCATCACATAAACTCTAGGAAGCTACTCAGTAACCCTAGGGAACCTCCGCGAAACCCACTCAGCAACTCTCCAGGGAACCACTCAACAACTCTAGGGAACCTCTGCGGAACCCACTAAGCAACTTTCCAGGGAACCACTCAGCAACTCTAGGGAACCTCCGCGGAACCCACTAAGTAACTCTGCAGGGAACCACTCAACCATTCCAGGGAACCTCCGCGGAACCCACGCAGTCACTCTCTAGGGGACCACGCAGCACTGTCCCAGGTGCCCGCTCAACAACTCTCTAGACTCCTCTCAGTCACTCTCCGCGGAACCCCTCAGCACCATCCCAGGTGCTGCTCAACAATCCTCTAGACTCCTCTCAGTCACTTTTCGTGGAACACTCAGCACCCGTCCAGGCGCCGCTCAACGACTCTCCAGACTCCTCTCAGTCACTCTCGGGATCCTCCGCGGAACCCACTCAGTACCACTCCTGGTGCCCACTCAGTACTCTTCACGTAACCCTCTCAGCTCTCCAGGGATCCTCCGCGGAACCCACTCGGCGCTTACTTCTATGCTTGTTTTCTCTCATATTCTCACATTTATCCCAAGTTCAAACACCACATATTCCAACAGTACACAAGCAACAACATAAACATCCAAGAATCATAAAACAACGTGAATGCAACCAACATGTAACATCATATTTATCCTCAATAAATCCTTAACAACACATGCAAGAAAATCATTTTATCACATCTTCACAATAACCATAAATAGATCACCAAGGAGGTGATTTATGCATAGTTACCCACTTGTAGAAAAACCTGGTGGTGGTGAGGGAAGTTTGGAGTGAAGTCCTACAAGCCTTGTTGTTTTCCAAAGCTTGAGCTTCTCCTTTCTCCAAGATGAAGATCTTTGAGCAAGGTGGAGGATGATGAGGTTGTTACTCTTGATTTTGGAAGGAAGAAAATGAAACCAAGATGAGGAGACTCGAGGGTTGTGTTTCGGTTTGTGGAAGATGGAAGGAGATGGCAAAGTGTTTGATCTCTTGAAGATTTGGTGGTGTTCTTTGAGGTGTGTCTTAGTGTGTTGTTATGGAGGATGTGGGAAATGAAAATATCTCTTGGGGTTTTGGGGGAGATAACTCGGTTTGGGTGGCTGAATGGTGAGGGAGATTAATTGAATTTGAAGATATAGTAAAATGTGATGAATAGTAGAAGGCATGGGCATAGGTATGGCTAGTGATGGGATTTGGTTTAGTGTGTAAGACAAGTAATGTGATGGGAATTTGGAAGCATGATTTTAGGGATTATTTTTGGGCAAAAATCTTCTCTCCTAGTCGTGCAGCCCTCTCCCACAGCTGCTGAAATTTCATTTTCTCCCGGTTCCGATTCGCTCGTGTTTTCTCGCTCGCAGTATCGGTGCGTCGCGATACTCTAATCCCCTACCTAAGGATATTAATATTTAAAGGTGTTTGTGAATTTTTCTCCGGGAGATTATTTTCACGTACACCTTTTTCGCGTCAAAAAATTTCATCGGCGAACAACGGCCGTTCGGTTGTCGGCCGAACTTCCTATCGCGACACGTCTTATTTCTTAGGGATATTCTACCTAATAATTTCCCATCTTAACTCTCTAATCATGATTAGAAGGTTAATTTAATAATTATGTTTACGATTATTTCTCTAAGGAAAAATCGGGATGTTACAAGACACCTACAAAACAGGGAAATTCCTTTGGTATCCAAGAGTCTTGAATCCTTTGAGATTAGTCTTCAAGGATTTTCCCACAAGTATAAATGTCACAATATGTAGTTTGGGAAAATAACTTGAATAGCCTATATCTGTCATATCTCAATTGACATTTTCATTGTCAAGCGATATTGACAATTTGAAACATGTTTAGGCATATAGTGTGTCATATAAAATGATCATAAATAAAAGTAGACATGTATAAAGCTAATGAGCATAATCATGTGCTTAGTGAATTATTCAAATGAGTATAAGCACATGATTGTATCAATTTTCTAAGGCCCACAAGAGATATACCTCATTTTTGTTGATTCCTCAAGAAAATGTACAAGAGAGGTAATGGTATTTGATACCTTGGCCTTGGCAAATAAATGAACATTTTTCTTTGTCCATTGCTTTTCTTTTGTTGTTTTCAACCTTGGATGTTCATGCACATGAGGAGCTTTTCTTGAGTGCTTCATTCTTGTTTGATTGTGACAATTTCTTTTACGCCTTGGAAGCACTTTATTTGATGACTCTTCCTTGTTTTCTTCACCAAGTGAAATTTTCTGCACAATTGAAGCACTTGGAAGACATTTTGGTACTCATTTCAACTTGGGTCCTTTTGGGTTAGTGTAGGCATTTTTATCATCTTTAGGAACTCAAACCAAATTATTTCTCATACAAGAATTTCTTCTATAATGACACAAATAAGAAATATGTCCTAATTTTCCACAATAATTGCATACAATAGATGTTGATGATAATTTGATGCTATTATGACATTCTAAACCATATTTGTTGTGAGACGTGCTTGATTTTTCACATCTAGAAATATTTGTCTTCTTTTTAGTATCAATAGATAAAAAACATGTAGTTTCTTCATTTTTCTCAATTTTAGAAGACAATTCCTCAACTTGATTTCTAAGATCATTACAATTTAAACATAGTTGAGGTTTCACATTTTAAGGTTATTTCCTCATCAAGAAAAGACCATTCACTTTTCAATGATTCAATTTGGTTTTCAATAGAGGAAATATTTTCTAAGCAACTCAAGCTATTATTTCTAAATAGCAACAAATCATTGAGCAAATCATCATATGCACATTTAATATTATCATAGGAAGGACAATGGTCAAGTTTTGCATTTTTTACCTCAAAGTCCTTTGAATCAACAATTTCCTCAATTGACTCCTCTTGATAATTATCTTTATCTTCATGCTCATCCAAGAAGGCTTCAAGAGGATGTCTTTTTGGGTCTTCCTCTTCTTGCTCTCTAATTTCAAATTTGTAATAAACATTGTCATAACAATAAAGAGCATTAAGAGTTTCCCAAATACTTTTGGCACTAGAGCAATGTTTAATCTTATCATAGATATTTTCACATAGATTATTTCTTAAGATTTGCATTGCTCTAATGTTTAAGGAAAATTGTTTCTTATCATAGGCATTCATTTTATTTAGGGGTTTGGAAGTATATCCATCAAGCACAATATCCCACATATCAATATCTATTGCTTCTATATAGATATTTATTTTTTATTTCCATATCACAAAATGTTCACCATCAAAGAATGGTGATTTAATAGATTCATACCAATCCATTTCTAAGCACTTAATAAGGTTACCAAACAATTACGACCTTTAACTCTTAAGCGGTTAAGCTTTTTCCAAAGCACGAAGCTCTGATGCCACTTGTTGATCTTGGTAACCAATACCCAAGAGAGGGGTGAATTGGGTATTTAAGAAATTATTCTAATTTTGACAAATATTGCATTTTCATGCTATCAACGTTACTACGCAGCGGAATATAACAATTAAAGATTATAAGCATGCTCAATTATGTTTGTAATAAAACAATAAGATCAATAGAGCAACTTATAAAAAATTATCAACAGATGCAATTCTCAAATGTGCAAGACAATAATATAAGTTTGCAATAAATAAAGAGATAGAGTTAGAGAGATTGCAAACAGTGATTTATCCTAGTTCGACCACCCTTGCCATCTACGTCCAGTCCCCAAGCTTTTGCTCAAGATTTATTCACTATTATCAAGCTTCTAACTTAGGTGCTTGACAAACCTTTACATCTAAGAGCACTCCTCACACTTAGGATCCCTCACCTCTATGTGGAAGCCTCAAGAACCAAACCTTAGGGATACCACACCCTAAAAAACTAGAGGGATACCTCACCCTCTTTACAAGTGTATGGAAATTTTGTGTTTGATAAGAAACTCTCTCAAGAGTAGATAATACAAATTGAAGCTCTATAGGAATATTGACAATATCTCTCTTTTTGCTCTTATGATGATGGAAAATATTAATCCATTGATAGAATGAAGTATGAGGATGATGGGAATCAAAAGCTTTTCTAGAAATGAGAGTTTAATGGGTATTTATAGGGTTTCTAAGTGTACTAGCCGTTTATAGCCGTTACCCATTATTTTAATCAATTTTATCCACTGAAAAACTAGCCGTTTTTGGCTTCAAGACTTGAGTCATTCGAATGACTCTTGAGGGTTCATTCGAATGCTAGCCGTTATCTAGCTGTTGTGTTTCTCTGATGACAGAGTCATTCTTGAGTCATTCGAATGACTCAACAAAATGACTTGCTCTACAAATTTGTAGATCTTTCTCTTAGCTTTAAGTAGCAATTTGAACCACCTCAATTGGAGTTCTGTAGCTCAAGATATCATCATTTTACTAATTGTTGTGCAAGTCACTTTGCTGAGCACGCCACTCATCCATTTTCTTATCTTTCTTGATTCCTAAGTTTGTCTGATTCATTTTATGTCCTGGAATTAATTGAGATCATTTAAGAGCATCATCCTAAGAGTTTAGAGAGATATATATATATATATATATATATATTTTCCTTTGACAAGAATACCTTAAGTCCTAAGAAACTATTTCCCTTTTTACCATTTGCTTGAACTTGGTATTCTTCATGAATCCTATCTTCGGCATTACCATGTTCTTCATGGAATTGACATTTCATGCTTCGCCTTTTGACTTTGGGCATCATATGATTGTTCCTTCTTGTTCCATCTTGTTCTTGATGCCTTGGACTTTCTTATACATAAGATAATTCACTAGAAAGCATAGTTAATCCAATGTGTTCCAATATCTTCATATGCATATATAGATTAATCAATGCATCATACATATACAGTTAGGCAAAGATCAAATTATATTAATCAAATAGTATTCTTTGCCTAGCATGCATGCATTGTAACACTATAGCACTTGATATTCATGCATATACACATATAGACACAAATATATCCAATAGTTAATCCATCAAGCACATATAGAGAGTTATTGAATATGTTCTCAAAAGGATGTTTCTCATATAACATTGTATGATGTGTAAGCTATATGATTACCATTAAGTTCAATCATACAAGATCAAATGTATTCTATTTAGCATATAACATCCTTTTGCATTCTAATTGTCATTATCTATTTATTATGTTCTATTTGTCATCATCAAGATCTAGAACAACTAGGGAACCTAGTTCTACAAATATAAGCATATACAATAAGCATAGACAATTAGAACATATTGTATTTGTCATCATCAAAACATATTGTATTAAACAATTGGAACAACTAGGGAAACCTAGTTCCACAAAAACGAATGAATTCCCAAGTATTCGAATGAAAGAATGCTGAGGGATTCAGTCGAATAAAAATCTCATTTCAATCGAATGAAAGAACTCCGAGGGATTTCATTCGAATGCCACTCCAAGTATTCGAATGAAACCTGGCAAACTTGAGACTTTGGTGGTTCCAAGGGATCCAATGAGTAAGGATGAGTCCATTATTGTGTATTAGAGCATGCATCATGAGAAATGCGTTGTGCATAGGTGTTAGGGCAATCCTAGAGAATTAGAGGTTAATCACCTAATGTATAAAAATAATAATGGAACCTAGGGAACACGTATATAGTTATATGCTAGGAAGCCCTCTCTTGGCAAAGTCTTACAGACAAGCCCTTCACCAGTTTACAAAGTTGGATTGGTTGATGTGTTACCTTGCCCGTCCCCACCAATGAGGATTGGTTTGAAAAGGTTAATGACACAAGGAAGGTAAATGATGGTCAGAAAAAAGGCGAAAGTAAAGGAAAAACGCTAACCCGACCAGCCGGTACGCGTAAGGAGAAAAAGCGCTAACCCAGCCAGCCGGTATGCGTAGGAAAAGATGCACTAACCCGGCTAGCCGGTACGTGCCAACGCGGAGAAGCAGGACGCTAACCTGGCCAGCCGGTACGCGTAAGAGGTTCCCAATACCCCCATGGACTATGTACTTATATATATCTGAGATTGAATGAATGTTTGTATATGCCTCGATATATATATTTATAATTGTTTGTGCATTTTGTAACGTCAAGGGAACGACGACCCGAGACAATTAGCAGGAAGTAACCGAAAGGTAAGGTCAACAAGCTCGTGAACTTAGTAAGAAAGCTTAGTTCCCCTGTCACCTAGATAATCTTAAATAAACCCGTTCAGGATGTTAGGCCAGATAATAATCAGTAGGATGTTAGTATGCATGTTCACTTAGAGACACCTGAGCGGCCTGGTTCATAAGAGAGAAAAGAACAAAACACCCCGATGCTAGGACAAACCACTGAGGACGCAAGTTCTCACCCCCACTCCCTTATGCTTCCAGGAGCAAACGATGACTACGCGGGATACAAGGAGTACCAAGCAGAGCCACCCGCCGAGCCGTGAAGAGCTGAAGACCGACCGGATAGAGGACCTAGTTCGAGGACAGCTTTGTTTTATTTTGGGACACGTATTTTGGACCTGTATATGTATGACATCTGTGCATAATTTACTCTATTATATTATTATGGATGCAACTAAGTGTAATGGACCATGTACCTGTTTATTATAAACTGGTTTTGGTGGGAATGTCTCGTTCAGTAAGCTTATGCTCTACCGTTTGTGTTATATGCTCATGTTCACGTGCGACTCATAGTTTGTATATGTATGCAACAATTAAATATACTCAAAAATAAATGGTCCGTATTTTGTTGTATACCGTATTTTCGAAAAGAATAAAAGGGCTATAGATAACTCCACCAACGAATCAACAACCTAGCGAGTGTTGTACATAACTCGAGCATGGGCATTTAGCTAGGGTGTTGCAATAGTGATCTTTTCATTTTTTTTATTTTTTATTTTTTACTTTAATTTTGGGTCTCTTCCAAAGCACATTCAATGGTTTATGAAAGATTAATAAATGAAAAGGCATAGCACATATGTGACATTTTATTCCAAATGCAAATGCCCATTATGGTGATCAATTATGATTACAGTGATTTAAACCAATTATAGGTTTTTTATAAAATTCTACATAACTCTAGATAACTACAATCAATTGGCAAGGAGATATAGAAGTTAATGAGAATTACATAAAATTCCATTTAATTATAAGAAATTATTTGTGTAATTGATAACCTTTCTTGTTTTTTATATTGCATATTTTAATTAGTTTTTAACTAATGACCTTTCAAGTCCTATTTATATTGCCATTATATATCGTTACTTTGGATAATCCTTCATCTCACTTCTACATCGGACACTGTAAACTTTATTTTACTACTTCTAATGTGTAAGCCATTTTTGGTGGATTTTTCCTTCTTCTTGTTTGCTAATTATGTTACCATTATCATGTTAGAAAAATAATAATAAAGAAATAAAAAAATGCACTACCATTTATATATTGCAAAGAATAATGATTCACATATAAATTAATACAACAAATATTCATTATATTTAATGATAATTTTCACTCTTATAAATTAATGAACTAATCTATAAAATTTCGTTTTTCTTAGGAACAAACTTTACAGTGTTTTTTTGGATAAAATATTTTTTCAATTTTAAATATTATAAGTAAACACTCGAATAAGTAAGAAGTTCTACAATTGGTTATTACATGAAATAATAAAGACAAAATAGTAAAGATTGTATTTAAAAATTTATATAATTTATTGTTTAGTAATTGTTAGTATTTAATAATTAAAAAAAATTATGTCATAGTCAACTATTTGAGAGATGGTTTGATTAAAAAAAATATATAATTTTACAATTCACTACTTAATACAAATTTTGATTACAAAGGAAATTAATTTAGATAGTAATTGTCACACCCTAACTTAGGGACGTCACCGGTGTAACACCTCTAGCTAACTGCCTACGCTTAAGTCGTACGCAATGCTCGCTAGGTTGTTTATCACTTGGTGGGAATACTTATAGTCCTTAATTACTTTTGAAAATACTAGGTTAAGGAAAATATGGACCATTTAAAAACTTTTCTACTTGTGAGCTATCTATAAAGTATGAGTCGCGCGAAACAAGATATACAATATAAGCGATAGAGCTTGGGCTTGTGACTGTTAATCATTTCTAGTCTAGCCAGTTATATAAAAAAAATACATGGTCCATCACAGATAAGTATAGCAAGTCACATAGTATTATAATAATGTACATATACACAGCATGTTTGTCAAAATATATAACAGAAAGTTCATCTTGCGCGTAACTATACTAGCTGGTCTTCGTAGTCTTGCTTCTCTGCTAATGGCGGCCTGTACTTCATCCTTCACTGCTCCTCGTGCTGCTCATCATAGCCTTTGTCCGCTCCTGGAAGCATAAGTGAGTGGGGGTGAGAACATTCGTCCTCAGTGGGGTACCTTAGCGTGGGGCTACTTCTTTAACTCGCTTATGAACCAGGCCGCTCAAGAGATCTCTACGTGTTCATGCATACTCGACTCCTATTGATTATTATCTCCTACCTAGATCCTCAGCAGCTTTATCTATTTTACTAGGTGACGGGGAATCTAGTCTTTCTTATCTAGGTTCTATAGAAAAGGACTTTTTTGTTTTAATATATATATATATATATATATATATATTAATAAGAACATATAATTTTACAATTAATTATTTATAATAAATTTTGACTACACAGTAAATTAATTGAGATACTAATCCCTAAAAAAAATTAATACAACAAATATTCATTATATTTAATGATAATTTTCACTCTTATAAACTAATGAACTAATCTATAAAATTTCGTTTTTCTTAGGAACAAACTTTACAGTGTTTTTTTGGATAAATATTTTTTCAATTTTAAATATTATAAGTAAACACTCGAATAAGTAAGAAGTTCTACAATTGGTTATTACATGAAATAATAAAGACAAAATAGTAAAGATTGTATTTAAAAATTTATATAATTTATTGTTTAGTAATTGTTAGTATTTAATAATTAAAAAAAATTATGTCATAGTCAACTATTTGAGAGATGGTTTGATTAAAAAAAATATATAATTTTACAATTCACTACTTAATACAAATTTTGATTACAAAGGAAATTAATTTAGATAGTAATTGTCACACCCTAACTTAGGGACGTCACCGGTGTAACACCTCTAGCTAACTGCCTACGCTTAAGTCGTACGCAATGCTCGCTAGGTTGTTTATCACTTGGTGGGAATACTTATAGTCCTTAATTACTTTTGAAAATACTAGGTTAAGGAAAATATGGACCATTTAAAAACTTTTCTACTTGTGAGCTATCTATAAAGTATGAGTCGCGCGAAACAAGATATACAATATAAGCGATAGAGCTTGGGCTTGTGACTGTTAATCATTTCTAGTCTAGCCAGTTATATAAAAAAAATACATGGTCCATCACAGATAAGTATAACAAGTCACATAGTATTACAATAATGTACATATACACAGCATGTTTGTCAAAATATATAACAGAAAGTTCATCTTGCGCATAACTATACTAGCTGGTCTTCGTAGTCTTGCTTCTCTGCTACTGGCGGCCTGTACTTCATCCTTCACTGCTCCTCGTGCTGCTCATCATAGCCTTTGTCCGCTCCTGGAAGCATAAGTGAGTGGGGGTGAGAACATTCGTCCTCAGTGGGGTACCTTAGCGTGGGGCTACTTCTTTAACTCGCTTATGAATCAGGCCACTCAAGAGATCTCTACGTGTTCATGCATCCTCGACTCCTGATTATTATCTCCTACCTAGGTCCTCAGCAGCTTTATCTATTTTACTAGGTGACGGGGGATCTAGTCTTTCTTATCTAGGTTCTCGTGCTTATTAACTTCGTTCGCGTATATATATAGGTCGTCTCGAGTGTTCTCTTGACGGTACTTATATACTACATAGTCTTACATACATTATCATATACTTATGCATCACATATTCATTCGTTACATATTCATTCATTATGTATCTTATCACATACTCATTCTCCGATGCCATACAATGCAAATCCTTTCCTGTAACCCTCAGGAAGGGCGCTCTGATGTGGTTCAATGTGTTGCCGCCAAAGCTCATCCAGTGCTTCGACGACCTCGCTGAACGTTTCGTCGCCAATTTCACCACAAGAAGAACAAAGCCAAAGATGGCGGTAAGCCTATTGGGTATAATCTAGAAAGGCGAGGGAGCCATTCGACAATACCTCAATCGCTTCTACAAGGAATGTGCCCAAGTCGAAGACCTAAAACCACAAGCAGTACTCATGGGGCTCACTAACGGCCTCAAAAAGGGCAGCCCCTTCGCGAGGAACTTGTCAAAGAGCCCTCTGTGTAACCTGATTGAGATCCAAGACAAGCGGAGGAATACCTCTACCAGGAGGAGGGAATGCAAGCCATCAAAGGCAACCCGCCCCATGAAGGACCGCAGGATACTGCAGACCCAAGAAGAAAGTTCGCTCAACCTTCCTGCTGAGACCGACCCAGGAACGACTACCCGCGGATGTCGAAAGAGGGGCGCTACACCAATTACGCTCCCCTAAATGTGTCCGTGACTCAGCTCTATAGGGAACTACAGCACAGGGAAGACTTCCCTAAACCAAAACCTATAAGAACGCACCCAGGAGCAGGTACAACCATGTACTGCGCGTACCATGACGTATATGGACACACCACAGAAGATTGCATGGACCTTAGAGATGAGGTAGAAAGCTGGGTACGCAGCGGAAGGCTTGAACGATATATGATCCTAGAGCGAAAACGCAAGTACGACCACCGAGAAGTTGAACGGAGACCCTACCCGAGGGATACCTGAGAAGACAGAAAAAGAGAGGACTGCCCCGATGACCATAGAGAGCGGAGAGCAGAGTCGACCAGGATCATCAACACAATCGCAAGAGGATTTGCGGGGGGAGGTTCCTCCAGATCAGCCAGGAAGAGGCATCTCCAGGAAGTGTTGCAAGTAGAATGAGAAACGGGAAACAAATTCTGCGGACCACGCAACCTTCCTGAGATCATGTTCATCAGGGAGGATTTCGCACATACTACGCCTACCCTCCATGGTCATCTCAGTCACCCTGGTGAATGCGGAAGTCCAAAGGGTTTTTGCTCGACCAAGGAAGTTCCGCCGACATATTGTTCAGAAGCTGCTTCGATTAACTCGGACTCAAGAACTTCGACCTCCAACACTACCCCGAGGACATCGTGAGCTTCTCCAGAGAAACGGTCAGACCCGATGGTTACGTCTCCCTATACCTTACCATCGGACGAGAGCTAACTACCATGACGGAAAAGGTCACATTCCTGGTAGTAGATAAACCATCGGCATACAACATCATTTTAGGGCGGCCTACATTGAATGCCATCAACGCGGTCATCGCAATTACCGCCCTAACAATGAAATTCCTAACCACCGGCATCGAAGTCGTAACGGTGCGTGGTGACCAGATCACCGCTAGAAGATGCTACAACACCAGCTTGCAGATACAAGCATGCCGGGGCAAGAAGCATCCTAGTCCGCAGAGATCATCCAACCCCAAAGGACCTGACGTAATGCTTACCGAGATATTCTCCGCGAAACCTCAGCGAGAAAGGCCCGAACCAGAGGGCGATTTGCAACCCATGTAGATTGGTGCAAACCAGGATTAGGTCACATGCATAAATAATGCCCTACCGCAGGAGACAAAGGACAGAGTAACATAAACCCTTCGCGCACACGCAAATCTCTTCGCATGGACCTCCTCGGACATGCTCGGCATTGACCCTGCCCTAATGACGCACAAGTTAGCAGTTCTTCCTGGCGCCAAGCCGGCAAAACAAAAGAGACGAAAAATGAGCACGGAAAAAGCGACAGAAGTGTAGAGACAAGTGCAGGTCCTGGAAGACGCAGGGTTCATCAAAGAGATACAATACCCGACATGGCTATCTAACGTAGTCATGGTACCAAAATCGGGTGGAAAAATGGAGAATGTGCGTTGACTATGCCAACCTCAACCTCAACATGGCATGTCCAAAGGACCCGTACCCGCTCCCCAACATCGACATCTTAGTTGACGCTGCCTCTGGCCACAAGTTCCTCTCCTTCCTTGACGCCAACGCGGGATAGAACCGAATCCCCATGCACTATCTTGACGCAAAGAAGACCACGTTCATTATGCCCGTCGGCATTTACTTCTACAAAGTAATGCCTTTCGGCTTAAAAAATGCGGGGCAACATACCAAAGAATGATGGACAAGATATTCACAGAGGAAGCAAAAAACCTGATCGAGGTATACGTGGATGACATGATCATCAAATCATCTGCGGAGGAAGACGTCACCCTCAACCTTGAAACGATCTTTCGCACCTTGCGCCACCACAATTTGAGATTAAACCCCGCCAAGTGCGCCTTTGCGATGAAAGCAGGTAAGTTCCTCGGCTTCATGATCACACGGCGAGGCATCGAAGTAAATCCGGCAAAGTGCGAGGCAATCCTCAACATGAAGCCACCAACATCCATCAAACAGGTCCAAAGCTTAACTGGTCAAATCGCGTCACTCAACAGGTTCATGGCCACATCCACGGAGAAAGCCCTACCGTTCTTCAAGCTGATGAAGAAAATGAACTCGTTTGACTGGTCCGAGGAATGCCAGAAGGCCTTCGACGATTTCAAATCCTATCTATCCCAACCCCCTATCTTGGTCAAACCCGAGAAAGGGGAAACTCTCTTCATGTACCTATCGACATCCATGAAAACTATTGCATCCGCACTAGTAAAAGATGTACCAAATGCAACATCTCGTGTACTTCATCAGCAAGGTCCTCCACGGGGCAGAGATCAACTACCAGAAGCTGGAGAAGTTAGCCTTCGCTCTCCTTCACTCGGCCAGACGACTCCGACCATATTTCCAAGCTCATACCATCATCGTCATAACAGACCAGCCGATAAGACAGGTACTCCAGAAGCTAGACCTAGCAGGACGAATGCTAACGTGGGCAATTGAACTCTCTGAGTTCGACATTCGTTACGAACCCCGAGTAGCCATCAAAGGCCAAGCCATGTCAGACTTCATTGCGAAATTCACAGGCGAAGGAAGCTCCGCGGAACCAAACAGATGGACGTTGTACGTGGATGGCGCCTCCAGCGCCCGCAGAAGTGGAGCAGGCATACTTCTTGAAGGCCCCAACGGCCTACGACTTGAAATGGCAGTGAAGTTCGAGTTCAAAACCTCAAACAACCAAGCAGAATACAAAGCCTTGGTTGCAGGTCTTAACCTGGCCAAAGACGTCGGCGCAATGAACCTTGTGGCCTGCAGCGATTCACAGATCGTAGTAGCCCAAGTAAAAGGGGAGTATTAAGTCAAAGACCCCCACCTACAACAATATTTATCCTTAGTCACAAGAATGTTTTCATCCTTCAACAACTACGATATCAAGCATGTCCCGCGGAAAGACAATGAACGAGCGGACACACTGTCAAAATTAGCTAGCACTCACCCCTGCGGCAACAACAAAACCTTGATCTAGGAGACCTTCCATCATCCCTCAGTCTCAACCGGGGTGAACCAAGTCGAAGCGGCAACAAGCACCTAAATTTGTTGGACACAACCAATCCTGAAAATAATCCGCAGAGAACAGCTAAACCCATCCACCGATAAAAGGACCATCAGAGAAGCCACCCGATACACCTTGATAGGCGACCAGCTATATAGGAGATCCATCTCCCAACCCCTCCTAAAATGCGTAGGGTCGTAAAGAACAGCGTACGTCCTAGCGGAAGTACACGAAGGATCATGCGAGCACCACATGGGCGGAAAGACGCTAGCCCTGAAAATACTCCGTGCAGGCTTTTATTAGCCCACTCTCCAAAACGACTCCGCAGAGTATGTAAAAAAAAGTGTAAAAAATGCCAATAACACGCCCACTTCCACATCGCACCCCTGCGGAGTTGACAACCGCAGTGGCCTCCTGGCCATTTCAAAAGTGGGGAGTCGACATCCTCGGCGCATCCCCCCAGCCATGGGACAAAGGAAGTTTCTCACCGTCGCCGTAGACTACTTCACAAAATGGATCGAAGTAGAGCCCATAGCTATGATCACATCAGTTCAATGCCGAAGATTCATATGGAATAATATTATCACAAGATTTGGCATCCCGGAGACCATAGTCTCTGACAACGGCATGCAATTCACGGACAGGAAATTCACAACATTCCTGCAGGGCTTTAAGACAAAGCAGAGATTTTCCTCTGTGGAACACCCCCAGACCAATGGGCAAGCTGAGGCCCCTAACAAGGTCATTCTGAGAGGACTGAAGAAGAGGCTCGACGACGCAAAAGGACTATGGTCAGACGAGTTGGGAAGCGTATTATGGGCCTATCGCATGACCCCACACTTAACCACGTCCCACTCCCTGTTCTGCCTAGCATACAGCAGTAAAGCAATGATCCCGGTTGAACTTGGAAAAGGAAGCCCACGAGT
This sequence comes from Nissolia schottii, assembly GCA_003254905.1. Lineage (NCBI taxonomy): Eukaryota > Viridiplantae > Streptophyta > Magnoliopsida > Fabales > Fabaceae > Nissolia > Nissolia schottii. The sequence continues at coordinate 8,391 of QANU01091782.1, read as the reverse complement.
GCAAATGTCATCCATGGAAACAAACAACCAACTCAGGGAAGAAGAAATTGACTTTATAGAAGAATACAGAGAAGAAGCACACATACAAGAAGAAGCCATTAAGATACTGGCACAAAGGTACAACGCAAAGGTTATCCAGTGGAACTTCAGGCTAGGTGACACAGTAATGAGACGAGCAGATATCGGCGCAAGAACAGCGGGGCCAGGAATGCTCCACCCAAATTGGGAAGACCCGTACATCATAACGGAAAGTCTCAACCACGGAGCATACAAATTATCATCACTCGACGGAAGGGAAATACCACGGACGTGGAATGCCACCAACCTTCACAAGTTTTACCTCTAAAATTTTTGTATAGAAATGTTTGTAATATCAATACATTTTGTACCATCAGACCACATAGCCTACGCCAAATAAAATAGTGTTTACAGCATTCACGATCTCAAAAGTTATAATCTACCGTAAGCCTGGTCTTAACCAAGGCATATATAAAGTACTGCGAAACAGATTCACGCTAAGCCTGGTCTTAACCAAGGCATAAATAAACGAACCACGGAACAAACTCTCACCAAGCCTAGTCTTAACCAAGGCATATATAAACGAATCGCGGAACAAACTCGCACGAAGTCTAGTCTTAACCAAGGCATAAAGAAATGATCCGCGCTGAGCCTGGCCATAATCAGCAGATAAATCAAAACACTGTGGAACAAATTCGCGTAAATTGGGTCACCCAAGAAAACCACAAAGCAAGAAACTACAACACAACTAACACCGAGTACGACTAAAAGTCCAATATATTAATTTCTTGACCCATCAAAATACAAAAAATTCCTTCGAATAAAAGTCCCTATATAAAATATACACGTGTTTAGGGAATCTCTTTGATCTCCCCCGCCTCTGCGTCATAATATTTATTCACTGCCACTGCGCTCCAATCCATGTCTGGCGTAAGGTGCTTTACCTGGCCCCTCACAGTCTCAAAGGTGGCTCCGACAACCTCCTGGGATAACTTCACGCAGTCATCGAAGTCCCTCTGCAGCATCTTACACTGTGTGGAACAGTCGTCACACTCTTTCTTCACCTTCCAACCTCCAACTTCACCTCATCAAGCTGCTTCGCATTACTCGCCGCCTCAGCCAGCATCTTGGCCATTTCCTCAACCAGCATCATGGCCCTTTCCTCAGCCAGGGCCGCGTTTTCTTCTGCGGCAGCTTTAAAGGGCCTTAGACCTCTCCTCGGACACCGCCAACTGGGCCTTCAGCCTCTTGTTCTCATCCTAATAACGCACGACCTCCGCGCGCAGGGCTTCCACTTCCTCAGGGTCAGCCAAATTTTCAGAAGCATGTGCCAACAAACCTGAGGCCTCCCCCAAAAGACGGAAGGTTCGCGTAATCGCATCGCTGGCTGAGACCCCCTCTAGCTGTTGCCAAGCCTCGCCATATAAATAGCTACGCTTGGCAATCCGCAAAAAATTTACGTCCTCCGGGTACGCTCGAGCAAGTGCGCTCGCGACCCTTTCAGACTTCGCGCCCTTGATACGCTTGCACAGAGGAGAACGCGGGGACCGCTCAACAAAAGCTCTCTGAACAAACTGAACTGAGGGAGACCGCGCAGGAGTCCGCACGACCGAATGCACAATTGATGGAATAGGAGAAGGAGCCGAAGATGGAGCCTATTGGGCAAGATCCACAGAGGCCTTTTGCTTCGCCAGATCCCTGTTGGTGGTGCAGGCCACCAGCCTGTTCAATGCAGCAAGCTTATCCATCGCCCCGGGACTTCCGCGGAGTCGAGAACCTGCAAGAGCAAACTACTAGCAAATGGCAAAAAAATGCAAAATAAGCTTCACAGAAAACAAAACCAGTAAAGTAGCTACCTAGGTAAGCCTCCGCATCCAACCCCTCAACGACTTCCCTTACGTTCAGAGGAGCCCCGCCGGCGATGGTAGTGGATGTTCCTGTTCTAAAAGCAAGATATCCCCACCACGCTATCCCCACCGCCCTCCCAAAACGCCCTAGTCCCCGGAGCAGCAAAAATCTTAAAGTACCTCCCCTTAAACTCCTGGTAGGATTCTTCCCACCAGGTAAAGATCTTCGCCCCCACGTAACCCTTGAAGGTATGCCAGCTACGGGATCAGCTGCGTCCCCGAAATCAGGGTACCCTTGGGGTTTATCAAGGAATAAAGACTGAGAAAAGTCTTGGGAAGCGACACGACCCTAAACGTACCACACACCACCTGGAATCCACGGAGGAGTACCCAACCATTTGGATGGAGTTGCGTGGGGCTAAAGGCACACAACTCCATTAACTCCTGCTTAAAAGGAGTAAAGAGCAGCCTAACCCCCAAGCGTGTGAAAAACACCTCATACATCCACAGAAAATGTGGAGTATCGCTGTGCCTTTGCATGCACACCCTCTCATCCACGTAGGCTACATCTACACTATACTCATGATCCTCCACGCCTTCCTCCGCCAACTCCAATGCCTCTCGGAGATGCTCCGCGTGCTCCCAACTAAAAACAGAAGGAATAGCAAAAAACTCTGGGTCTATCTACCCATAGGTCATCAGCTCGTGAGACCCCCTCAATGGTCAAACCCTTTTTAGCTCCTGGTAGTTTTTCTTCAACCTCCCCATTATAAATTTTACTGAAAAATAATAGGGAAACAAAATCCCCATAAACAACACCCCCAAGACAAAGAGAGCCACAACCAGGACTCAATAAAACTCATAAACAGTGTGAGGGCAACCCAATCGCAGCATACAACAACAGAAAAATCGAACCCACAGAAACAGAAACAATCACAACAACAAAGAAGAATAGAGGAAAAGAACATAAATACTCACAAGATTAGTGGACAAACAGCAAAGGAAGACTGCTGAAGAAATGGGCCAAATCGCAAAGCGCCTCGAGAAAAAAAGAACCAGAATCGCCTCAGAATAGAAGAGAAAAGAGTGAAAGGGTTCGGAGTAAATGGGAAATGAAAATGCAGGGAAAAGAGAAGCTTATATACAAAGCAGTTCCGAAAAAATTTGAAAACCGTAACAAAGCATTTAAGAGGCACGAAAAACGAAAGGTTTTCCCTCCAAAGTCATCATTACATCTCTGCCTCGAGCGACTATCAGCCACACCCCCGCCACGTGTCGATGATCAAATGGCACTGATAAGTGCCTAATTTACGTAATTCTTCCCAATTAAAATGGCATTTATCCGTTTATGTTTTAACAAATTACCTAAATAAAGTTTTATGTTTTGTAGGTTTACAACATATTATGGAAGATGGATACAAGAATAATAATAAAGATTAATCCCTAGAAGAATAAAGCAAAAAACAAAAGAGGACAAACGAGCAAAAAGGATGCAATCAGACAGGATTCGCTCAGCGGATACAAGGACTCGCTCAGCGCTTAAGGATGAACCGCTCAGCGGTTAAGCCTTGCCGCTGAGCGGTTATACGTCGGCAGCCGCCTTTGACCCCGCATTAAATGCTCCAGCCTAGCGCCACCTCAAGTCGCCACTGCCATTAATGAAGTCGCCTCCGCCCACCAAAGTTGACCTTACCGCTCAGCGGTGTTACACTAACCGCTGAGCGGTTCAACCCCAAAAAGCCTATAAATAGGGGGGCCGAGGCAATTATAAACCATTCTTCATCCCCCCTCCTTTACCACTATTTTCGTCCATTCTCTTCCATTTCCTATACTTCCTTAAGCTAGGGTTAGGTAGGAAATTAGGGTTTAGAAGCTTTCCTTAAAGAAAGTGCTGCCGGATTGTCAACGGTTGTGAACCATGGTGGACGTGTGAAGGCATTTCACCACTCTTCTCAACCAACCATTGCTCTAAACCCTTGTAAGTTGTAATCTATCCATGACAATGGATAACTAACTTCTTCTTTGTTGGGATTTGATGCGTTGTATTGCTTTAATGTATCCGTTTGATTCATATGTATGATTCTATGAAGTTCTATGGTTTTTATGATTGATCTTGTACCTAATGCTAACTTTTGTTTAGTGCTTTGGTTCCTAACTTGAGACTTACTTGTTTGAGTGAAAGCTATCCTAAGTAAGTTAAAAACCAAGTTAAGTTCAATCTTGCTATTCTTAAAGTTTGATTTAAACGTTTAAATGTTGTGGACGAGAGTTATCATCATTTAATCGGACCTAGATCAATTCATTTAGTTCTTAACCGCCGTAACTGGAAACCAAAAACTAATCGCTTTAACACCTGTATCACGTCAAGGTACTTTGTTAAATTTGTGCAAGGCCATTGGCAATCTAATAAAGGAACTTGTGATCTTAACATGCTTGAGAAAGATGATTAAGTTAAGAACTGGTGGCGATAAAATCAAATGAACTCATAGATCATATTAACTGAGTTACTGGTTACATTAAAAGTAATATTGCAATTCAAATCCCAACATATTTCTCTACCTGCCTAAACTTAAGTTCATTAATCATTTTATATTTTATTTTATCGTTTCTTTATTAAATTTACTCAAACAAACCAATCACCTTTTACAAGCTTAACGTAACATCAATCAAAGACTGTTGTTTTAATGACAATCTCTGTGGATACGATAACACCCGACTTTACTGCAATTGGATCCCTTGAGGATCTGAAAGCTTTAAGAAGGATATTTTACATTAACGAGAGTACAAACTCATTGCGGTAAAAAGCTTTCATCAGGCACCAAAATCCCCCATGACAGGAAGCTTGTAACATCCCGAATTTTCTCCTTACGAGAATTTCGTGAAAATCCCAATTTTTGGCTTAAATAAAAGCACATTAGATGCGATTATTTGGACTGGAAACATTATTTAGAACATTAATTGCTTTCGAACGCCAGTCAAGTAATAGTTTCTTGATCTCGCGGAGTGCCACGAGGTCCGTGCCAAATTTTGACAAAAAATTGAAATTTCAGTGGACACTTAAGGTATCTGTGAAAATTTCCTCCGGGTAATAAATTCACGAATACCTTAACCGGACACACCTCTATGATCCGAAAAATTAGTAAATCGCGGATATGTGCTCGGAATATTTTTAGAATATCCGACCATGACCGAAAAACAACAAAATGCGATCAAACCTGATCGCAAAATAAATTGACTTGGTTAGAAATTTAATCCCACGATGAGAACAGGGAAATAAAGGCAAAAAATTAAAGAAAGGACATAAGGGGAAATACATAAAAAGGTGTAGGACAAAAAGGGAAAACAAAACTTAGGATATAAAGGGAAATAAAAATTAAAGGAAGGGCAAAAGGGTAAATAAACTTAAAAGGATAATGTTAAAAAAAAAGAAAAAAAGAAATGAAAAAGAAAGCAATAGCTTCGTAAAGAAGCTAAAGCACCCTCCTGAACTTATAAATAAGCTTACGACCTCAGTGCCATTTCTTTCTAAAATTTCATCTGCTGTGCTGTTACTTTGTCCGAGTGTGCGCGCGGCGATTACGCCATCGGACTCAGGAAAAATAGGAGGATCCTCCTAAAGCTCTCGGGAGTCATTTCTGACAACTTCCAAGTGCGCCTGGAAAGTGGGTAATCCTAAGCCCACTGTCTATGTGGTTTATGTTATGACTGTAAATATATATTTTTGTGCTTTTGGCTAAAAAACTACTTTGTATAAATGATAGAGAATAAGGTGCATAGGTTAGATTATGAGGATTTTGCTGTATGAAAATCATAAGTGTACTGATTGGACCACTGTAGAAGCAGAAATTTTACGCACCGAAAACCCCGGAGAAGTTACTCTCACTGGGCGATTTTTACTGTGGGATTCGAATGAAATCCCCAAGGATTCGAATGAATTCCCAAGGATTTCAGTCGAATGCAGGAGATTTCAATCGAATGAAAGTCTGAGCAGGATTTCAATCGATTGAATTCTCAAGGGATTCGAATGAAAGAATTCGCGGGGTTTCATTCGAATGCACCCCTAGTCATTCGAATGAAACCTGAAGCCTTTGAGCCCCTTAGCTTTTCTACATGTTCCAACCAGTATAGAAGCTCAAATCATTGTATAGGATTATTGTTGTTGATGCGTGATGTAACTGCTGATGAACGATGTGATTATGTGAAATTATTGTGTTATGTAAAAGCATGCATCATGAGGATAGACCATTAGAGGTTGTTGTCTAATGAATGAGTAATGAATAAAGATGAGAATGAAATGTAGGAAACAAGGGGAAATGCTAAAGAAGAAGATAAGAGTGATGGTGGTTGTTGTCAAGCAAGAAAAGAGAGGTAATAGACAGGGTAAAGGATGGGGATGATACCATGCCCAAGTATGCACAATGACTGATATGATACCCTACCCGAAATTGTGTAGGATGCACAGTGACGCTACCCTGCCCGCAGTTGTGTAGGACGTACTGTGGTACGATATCATGCCCCAGTGTGCATGATGACGAGTCCCATACATGGATACCGTGCCCCATCGGCATGATGAACAACGCTTGCATTGATCCCATGTCCAAAGTGTGCATGATGAACTATCCCGTGCCTGGCAAGCATGGTGGAATGATCCCGCGCAACATATGCTTGATGAACAGTTGTGTCTGTCAGCATACATGTCTACGTGGTTATGTACGGCGGGTAGGAATAGAAAGCGCGAGAACCTAGATAAGAAAGACTAGTTCCCCTATCACCTAGATAATCTTAGATAAAGCCTTTCAGGACTTTAGGCCAGGTAATAATCAGTAGGATGCTAGTATGCATGTTTTCACTTAGAAACACCTGAGCGGCCTGGAGGATACCCGAGTAAATGAACCGTAGTTAGTGCTAAGGAACCCCACTGAGGACCAAGAGTTCTCACCCCCACTCGGTTATGGATCTAGCAGGTGTACGAGGTGACTGGACTGACAGCTGATTGAAGTCAAGACCTAGGGACGATGCTGACACGATGAAAATATATGTTTTGGAGAATATATGTTTTGTATTATGTACTAGGACTTAGATCCATTTTGTGTACATATTTATTATTATGACAATATGTACTGATGCTGGACCTTGGTTGTATTTATTTATGTATGCACATATACTCTTTATGTTCTGCTCCAGTTACCCTGAGCCTACAGCGATTGTTGTTATACGTTCTCTAAATCACACACGGCCCCTAATTTACAAGTTGATACTGTAAAAGCATAATTTTCAAATTGGTCCATATTTTCGTATTAGAACTATTTGCAAAGGTAAAGGTAAGGGTAAAAGTTAACCTGGCACAACGCATAACAATCCTGTGAGCATTGCTTGCTACCATGGAAGCAGGCAGTTAGCAGGGGTGTTACAAAGCCCGTCTCATCAAAGATCCCCAAACGTCACGTCTTTGATAAGAGCCACACAAGTCACAAACTACCTCCGCGAGTCATAGTACACGAGCCCATATCCTCCATTCGCGGAACCAACAATAAGGAATCATAATCGGAATACATCCAACTCGGACCACGACATTCCAGTCCGCGCTCCGAGCTGGGGGCTCCTATTACGGACTGGGCCATAAAGGCCAATCCTAAGCCATTTCCAAGATCCGGACCCAAGTCCACGGACCAGCACGACTCGCCTGGCCATTCGCCAACCCTCGAACGGTTCCAAGATCCTCTCCTCCCATCTTCTCGGGCTTAATAGCTCCGAGATCCTCTCCTCCCCCTTCACGGGCTCAACAGCTCCTAGATCCTCTCATCCCCTTTCTCGGGATCAACGGCTCCGAGATCATCTCTCGCCACCGCAACACTCGAACCCGAGATAGTCGCCTCTCACAGTGACACGCGGACGAATCTCAACCACCTCAACTATATAATAGCCCATACCCCCGGTAGGAAGATCATCTCATAATCACTCACTAAACTCCCTTAAACCCTTGCTTACTTGAGCGTTGAAGTGTTTGCAGGTACCCACCGCAACATGAGTCTAGAGACCTTCCTAAAGACCTCAACAGAGACCTTGAAGCTCCAGGATCCAGAGAGTGGACTGAGGTGCATACTTCGGAACATTATCCTAATTTGGTTGGTATCCAATTAGATAGATATATCTTGATATGATAGAAATTTAATGTAATATTGTGTACCTCATCCTTAACTTATAAATAGTTATTTAGGTGCTCGTGGTACAATACACATGAGAATAAAAATAATATCACTTTCTCAGTTCTTTTTTTTAATCTCATCTATTACTCTTCCTACCACTCTTTCTCATTACATTTATAAGATGTTTTTATTAAAAATCACATTTTCGTCCAAATTTTTTTAGAAGTGAAATATTTTAAACTTAAAAAAAAAGATATTTGACCTTATTTTAAAAATTTACTTTTTTAAAATTATATTTTAACACTTATGACTCATTTAAATTGATTTTAAAAACATACTTATTTGACATATATTTTTAAGTATAACATTTTGTAAAAATT